>JAOXYB010051245.1:0-11675 GCA_028565635.1 Phoronis ovalis | reverse complement strand
TGCCGAATATGAAACCGATCGGGTAAAAACTGAAGCTGTTATCGCGAGACAAAGAAAGTGTTACATACGACGACAACAACGACGCCTACACTACGACACTATGCCCATTCCACTATGGTGGATGGGCATAAAAAAATGACTATGCATGGTTAAGCCCAGACATTAGTTGAGAAGGTATACGGAACAATAATGGATAGATGTATTGTACGAAACACAACATCCAATCCTATAAATAAAATATATGATCGGGAATAATTTTAATAGCACGTTTCATAATTAACTTTAGTCAAGTTGGCAATATAATAAGAACTTATTACTTTTCATAGATGCAATTTGTCTGACTTATACAAAACTGATGAATCTGTAGATAATGTGTCCTGCAGTACATTTCCCTAACTGGGGTCTTCATTTCAAAAAGTCAATTGAAAAGTCCTAGTCTTTTAAAAGTAAGGTTTATACATATCTGTCAATGCTCCCGATCTCGTCGGGAGTCTCCCATATATATGTATTATTGGATATGTGCCCAAATTGGTATGTGCAATAAATGACAATGACAGGAAATAATTTTTTGTCATTTTTAAATGAAATAAGTTAGAAAAAGGTCAAAATAAAAATACATTGAATACTATCAAAGTAGTCCAAAATAGTTCAGAATGCATCAAATTAAGCCATTTTTTCAAAATTTTATGGGGGAGCATGCCGCAGGAACCCCCTAGCCTTTGGCACATCCTCGCTACCGTGTCCCTGGGAAAATCTCCCTATCTGGCATTTTTCAAAGTTGACAGGTATATTTATAAGCAACTCATTTCTTAACTGTGAGTGCCAAAAGAACAATGAATGCAAATATGAGGGGGGTAGGTCCCCCCATGGTGCTATGCTCGCACTTAAAAATTGGCAATGCTTGCACTTAACAAGAAAAAAAACAAGCATAAAAAAGTCGAAATAGCTCCCGGCAAGAAAAAAAAGCAAAAAAAAAGGTTGCCAAAGATAAATAGCTAAAAAAAAGCAAATACAAAAAAAATCCCCAAAAAGATAATGCTCGCTGCTCGGACTTAACAGACCCCAATGCTCGCTGCTCACGAACCCCCCCCCCCCCCCTATAGCCCTCAAATATAATAACCTGGACTTTTAGTTTAAGGATAAAACCATTTGCACATACATATTACCAACTTGTAATAAAATTTTTATGAAAAAGTTTCCTTACAAATCTGAATTCCAAGTTTTTTCAACCGTGTTGAAGTATCCCCAACTTGCTGCATTGTGCACCGACATTACAGGGAATTCCAAACTACATAGCATTGTGATAACGTAATCTTGAATTGTTCCAGAACAGTCATAACTATTTAAAAAATGCGGTTTATTTCGTTGCAGCCAAAAGATAGTTGCGCATCCGTGACCTGTCGACAGTCTCAAATGCGAATCCGGTTTGGGCAAACTGCTAATGAAATCAAGCGTGCATCTACCGTCTTGCCACGTGAATAAATTACTTGTTTTCCCAACTTCAAATCTTCCGAACGAATTTCTTGTCCATGCCTCGTATTTCTTCCAGAAAAGCACACCATGCATTTGTCCAGCGATGCCAATTTTTACTACTTTCAACAGTTTCTCCTTCGGCAAGGCAGATACACAAAATTGCAAAGAAGTCAGAATTTTGTCAGCATCTTGCTCGCTCCCAAGGGATCCAAACTCACTGTGAACAGTGGCGTCATGTTTTCTTGATAGTTCTTGAGCTATGTGACCTGTTGTTACGTTGACTAGGACGACTTTTACACTTGTAGAGCCAATATCTATTCCAAGAACAAACAAAACATCCTTTGAGGATGCCATTTTCGACAATAAATAGGTCAACTATAAATAGGTCATTCGTCTGCTAGCACACAGAGCTGACTCTATTGTCTGATTGGTTAAAAGTTTTAGCTTCCTTGAGCGGGTCTTTCTTTAATACTTGCAAGTTCACAAAGTGGTGACAAGACCGATCTAATTTTTTTGTGCATTTTTTAAATTACAGTACAATTTTACGATTTCTTTAATCAACCATGATTTCGAATAAAAATAACTTGCAAAATTGTTCTTACACGAAAAACAAAATTATCCCCCCATCATGCTAGAATTGACCCGGGGGAATTGCAATGGGGAATTGACACTATGACAGGTTTCATGCAAATTCTGAAACCACAGTATTACTATTGTGTTAGACTCTTTTTCTAGAAATGCAACGGAGAGAGAAAAAAACAATTAAAACAACAATTTTCGACATAGTAGCGAATGTTGTCGATCGCAAGTGCTATCGAACTTTCGACAATGACAGGTGAAGTGCAATATATAACTTTTAAATAGATTATATAATATGTAGCTCCATTCAAGCATTTTTGGCATTACATGTTTAGTATTGTCTGCGCTCATGCTGCAGTTTCACAAAAGAGAATGCACTTTTATCAATAGATGCAATTTTTGCAATACTAAGGAATGTTATTTTTCATTTGTTCCGTAATTCCAATTCAAAAAAAGTTTAGAGGAAATATATCTTCTTATAAAATTTTAATTAAAACTTTTCTTAAGATATAAACCTAGATAATAAGCTGCATTTATCAAATACTTTACCTAATGAAAGTTTCATTATTTATAACACAACATTATTTTTTATGGAAAATGGCAAGTTTAGAACCAGTACACTATCATTGTAACTCAAGAGCTTATAATGCCATCAGCACTTTCTTAAATAAATGAAATTTATGACACACATTTATTTGTACATTTTACTTATTGTTACATTTTTTTTTTATTTATTGTTTAACATCCTGTTTAATGTCGGCGTGAGGAGTGCTCAGGCGGCGATCGAGTCACAGATGACGAATACGGGGAAACGGAACATTAGTTTTTTGCTTTGCCTCACAGTATCAAATTAAACCCAGAATTCCATAGTGCGAGGGTATAAATAATAAAGCCCACTTCTCGTAATACACTTAGATACGTATAACATCAAGCAACTGTGAAGAGGGGATTAGAAGAAATATGCCTACTGATGATAAAGAATTAGTACAGAAAAGTTGGCAACAACTAAAGAGCATTACAAAACTCGATGATGTTGGGATGTCATTATTTGTTACGTATGTACACGTAAACAGTTTCATTTTTTTACTTTTAAAAGTTTTTAAACTTTTTGTACTAGTAATTTAGCGTATGCATTCGTGAACTGCTTAAGTAAGATATTCGCAAATATCTAGAATACAATTAAAATAATGTCAAAACAAATGTTAAAAAGGAGATACCCTTGGGAAGATGCCATTGTCTCTATTGTATTTTAATAACAGCAATTCTCAGCATGGAGGCGGAGCATAGGTTATTAGTACTAAAAGAAATTAAAAATTAACCAGAGTAGACTCCTGGCGAAGACTTCATACTACATTTTGATTCAATTTTCGGGAAAGAAATAATGATAAACCATGCTAGCTTACTGCATGTACTTCGTATTTACGATTATGTTCACAAGATTCAATAATGCACACGAATAATTCTATACACAACAGGCAGCCGACCGTTGGAAAACTTTTGAAAACATTTTATATAGCTGCATTATATTACGCCATAGGTTATAGGTATATTGACCAGTATTTTTCTTAAACTTTTGTGTCTTTCTTTATCCTACAATAAATGTTTAACGCTCACACAATATGTACTATTAAAAAAAATTGAGAAGTCATATGACCTTAAAGCGTTTACATATACTCCACCGCTAATATTTCCTTTAAACTATATACAACTAGATAGATACTTAACGAAAGTCGTTGCTAATGCAGAGCTCGGGTAACGTTTTGAAACGAATTTTTGCCGAAATTCTATATTATAGTAATCACTTTCATTGTTGTTGAAGGACTGTTTCGCTTTTTTACCTTAAGAGAATTTTATTTCTAATCCATGTGCAGGGTCCATTTTCTGCTAATGGCTCATTACCAAATATGCCGGTTTCGTTGTTATCGCGATATGTTGCGAAATGCAATATCTGTGAAAGTGGTGCAAACGAGTCAACGTCCTAGCATCAATCTTTACTCGGCGGATTTTGCATTTGGTAACGTAATTATCACATTTTAACTTTATCCGCAGAACAAATCGCCGTGGTGCAACTGTTATGATTCGCAATGTTTTCATAAACTTTGCGAAACCAGGTAGTGGCGAATACTTTTCATGAAATTCCATTATGTCATATTGTGAAAATTCGTTAACCACTGAAAAATTGTCGTAAACGCTTTCACAGACAGAGAGACAGTGAATATATTAGCGGCATTACAGCAGTCCATTCAATTTTTGGATTGCAGCATCAATTCTTCTTTAGTAGCCAAATGTATAATAATATCTAAAATAATAAATCTATGTTTAAAAACAGTTATATAGGTAATTGTAATTGGTGAAATGAGGGCTATTCTACAAAAGCGGAATTTCTTTATAGAATAGTAAAAAGTCATGATAAATATCACAGCAGAAATATGCCATTGACTATGGTAGCTCTCACAAATCGTGGATGTATACTGCCAGTAATATTTTATTTTGAAGCTTTACTTTATGCGTTATACGATAATTCAAGATTTGTACTATGAGACTGGGGACCATTGGAAGAAACAAATTATTGCATTAGCGAAGTGATGAAACCATGCCCATTCTACTTAAAATAGACTAAAGTATGACAGTGAGTGTTTTCTTTCAATGGTCCTCGTAGAACTACACCTATAAAAAAAGAACTTATTAATCAAACAAATATAAGGCAAACTCCTAAAATCTTACTAACTTTTTACGAAATAACTTGCGTTAACTGTTTTCATTTTATAATATATCCTACCCTTGCATAGAAGCTTTGTGAAAATGTCCTTTTTGTCAAAAAGGTTTAGCAACATATTTCTCATAATGAGACGTGTTAAGGAACTATAGCTTAGATTGTACTTTTGGCAATGTTATTTGCGTTACTATGTATTCAACAAATTGAAACAGTAACACCGATAACATTTAACTTTATATCTAAAACTAGTGGAATTCTTCGACACAAAGATTTCGCAAGATGACAGGCCTTTTAGCATAATTTCTTAAAGTGATTTTTTCCAAATTTTTTTACTTTAGCGTGAGATTGCAATTTTATAAGACATATGTTAATTAACACACTTGAAAAATATGCAATTAAATGTTTAACCGAATGCAAGTGATTGGTTCACCTGTGAATTACTGCATTTTGAGGTTATTGAGGAGACAGTTATGATAGTAAATTAGTTCAAACAATGATTTGGATCCTGTTCCTTGGTACGCAGTGGCCGGGATGTCTCAATCGTGTACTGAATCGTTTATAACTGCACCAAAGACAGTTCCGGAAATATTATAAATTCTGAAATTGAACTGTATTAAAGATATGGAAACAAACACCCTACGTGTAGAAAAATGTGAGTTTCAGAATACTGGAGCAAAATGCTGTAAATATTTCTCAGAAAATATTATCACCAACATGCATCGTTGACTTTTTTAAATAGTTTAAAATGTGTGTTCATCACCCCAAATTAAGGACAGTCAGGACATAGTACTATATGAAATAGGGAATTCGATGCATGCAGTTACTGAATTTAAAAAAAGTCAAACTATAACCCCTTTTTGAAATATCTTCATTGTTTCATTCCGTGAACTTGCGCCTACTTCTAAATGTCAAGGTTAATAGCTGTCCAGTATTTTAATACTGGACATGCATTAACCTAGAAAAAGTGTCTCGACTGTTGTTGAAGGTAATCTATTCTTCTTATAAAGCATACCTCCAGTTTGACCATGGCTCTCCTAGATTTAAGACCATACGTCATTGATGAAAATCATGACAAGCATTCTTGAAAATGAGTCAACAGGGTGTTTTTTAAGAAAGTGGCTATTGAAACTATAGCGATTGATATACTGCGGTAACTAAATACGGAACAAAATTAAACCAACTGGGTGATTGGTAGCTGAGACATACAAAGTACAAAACAAAATGGATAAAAAATTGGATCTCGATCTTTCTGTAATTAATAGATAGAAAAATGTTGAAACTATAGGTGTATTTTTATACTGGGTTTTCCAAACTACTTACAATTAACAGATAAATAATCGAATTTCGCCATTTAGAAAAGACAAAACATCCTCCAAAACACATACATCAAAGTGAAAATTAGGTAAAGACCTAATAAGTTTATTTTAAATGTTTCCCAAATAATGATTAAAACTCTAGGCAGGAAACTAATTAGGTAGACCAGGTAGACCACAGGAAAATTACAAAATCCACATCGTGAAAAATCCTGAGTGAAAATGCCGTTTTACCATGTTAAATTTCCATTCAACTTTTTTAACATTTCTGGGCGAGAAACTATATATTTGGAAAATTAATTTAAAGTGCACTCATTCACATTATATTAGGTCTCCTTGTCATTTTGAATTTTATATAGATGTACTGGAGGTTATTTATCCATTATATAATCGGTTTAAAATAAACTGGTTAAAATAAAAAAGTCGGTTAATGTTGGTTTATTTCCAATCGATTTGAGTTGATTTAATTGACATGTGTCTACACTAGGAAAAATTGACATGTTTTAAGCGGTTTCGAACTGGTTACTCTACTTTTTAATTGGTTTCGAACTAGTTATGAAATAGAGTACCAGTGGAAAGACAGCTTTATGTAGTCTGCATGCCTTGGTTTCGAACTAGTTAATAAATCCAAGTGCAAAAGCAGCTTAGATCAACCTTTCGAAAATCTGTATAAACGTAAGTATATACATGTTAGTTTGATAAACCTATCTACTGGCTATACAGTTCAATAAACTTATTATTACTATAGCATCAGTATATTATAAGTACTTCACTTAATAGACATTTTGTACGTTTAGGCTATTTTCAAAGTACCCAGAAGTAAAGCCATTGTTTAAGTTTCTGAATGAGGTTGAGAAAGAAGATGAATTGCGTTCAAACTCACAGCTGCTAAAACATGCGCAAGGGGTCGTTAATACTCTAGACACAGCCGTTGCGATGTTGGATGACTTAGAAAAATTGTCCGACATCTTATGTAAACTGGGTGCAAAACACAAGCATTATGGGGCAAGAAGAATCCACTTTGCAGTAAGTTTTTTCTAGTGCAGAAAAATTCATGAAATCGAAAAGAGAAATTTCGTGTTCCTTTTGTTACAGTTTTCTAATCCCGTGCATTTTTTCAAGACAATTTTAATGCATGGTATGGTCTGTTTGGTTTATACACGTTTGTAGACTGACATCAGCCTCTTTTGTTTTAATGCTTATAAAACAGCTAGTCATAGTTTGTCAAAAGTAAGTAATATTCACAAAAAAGACAAGGAAAACAAAAAATTAAATACAGATATTAAACTCTTATGTAGATAAACCGCACACCTTAACTGAAACAAATGGCTATTGCGACTTTTTAGAGACGTTAAAGATTTTTTTTTCTGCTAAAAAAAGTAATAATTATATTACAAATAGCAATACCTTACTGAACAAAGAAATAGGAATTAACTCGAGTTTAAGGGTTTCCCTTTTTAATTTCACCTTGAATCGAAGTTTGTATTCCAGTGAAAAGAAATTATCAAGTTAAACCCACCTTCCAAATTGTTTACTGATGCCGGATATATGACGACAGACACAGTATATTGCAGTATTTTATGAATTTCGTTATAACAGGTTGTATCTTTATATTTAGGCTGTGGGAACTGCACTTTTGATAACGTTGGAAGAATTCTTGGGACCGGATTTTACTAATGACACCAAACAAGCCTGGTCGAATGTGTATGATGTCGTTAAAACAGCAATGGGAACCAAAATGATAGAATAGACCAATTATTCGATATTTATTTAAATCTTTCAATTACTGCCAGCTTTTAAAAACCGAAAATATCAGAAGAGATGTACAAAAAGTATTTAATTTTTGTAGTCCAAGCTTAGTCTTACATGTATATCTGAGTGACAAATATTATGGTCTTCCCTGGATGCATTTTTTTATATTTCTCAAGGTCATCCGTACTGATGATGATGTTTACAATTTTTTTGGTCAGTATGCGTTTTATTTTTAAGGATTGCTGCCCTCACCGGTGATGATGTTGCAACTTTTTCATTCTGTAATTGTCTAACTTTAAAGTGTGACTGAACTATTATCGGAAACAATTTAATATTTGAAAAAAGATAATAAAATGTTACCTGATTTGACCTCTGAATCATTATTTACGCTCGTCTCATTGTATGATCACTGCATAAGAGTACACTTGTCTATAAGGTACACTGCAGTCTGAAATAAGTCCATCCGTATAGTGTTCCGGATGGATTTATTCAGACTGGGTACACTCATACCTATATCGAAATTATTCGCATGGAACTAAATGTTACCAGTAGCTGATTTTTTTGTGTTCTGTTTTTATAAAGTATCGGATTATGGCATAAGCACTTAGAATAATTGGCTCCATGTCACCGCATAAAAGTTATATTTTGTGCTTTTGGAAATAAATATTTATTAGAAAAATACTTGTGAAATGATACGATTAATATTCGATCAAATGTACTATTTCAGATAATTTTACGCTTTTATTCCACTAACAAGGTGTCATATGTTTTAACACAAGCCATTCATAACCATTTGTTGTTTCTACTATTAAAAAAAACAAGATATAAGTAGCTCAAGCGACATGTACTGCTAACTATGTAACATTAAAATGTCTTGTTTTGTCCGTGTAGAAATACATAACCGCAGCGGATTCATACGGGATTCGCATATCTGTGTAATAGCAGCGATGTGTACATTTCAGCTTATTATTATCGTCAGATCAATGAAGTTGGAATGCAAGAATAATTTGACAATTTCTCATGCACAAATTAATAATGGTCAAAATTCCGTGTAGACAGTTAATAATGTGACTTCTTTACCACCCTCGAACAATAGACATACCAAAGTAAATTTGATTTGTTTGTTTGGCCTTTTTATGTATTAGTGATAATTGTTTCGTGCCACCGATTTTGTTGTGGAAAAGAGCCTTGTGATACGCGACACCGCTGCAGTTAAGTGGTAACTCACTTTCACAGTTTAGCGCAGTATTGAAAGGAAAGCTTTATATAACGATTTAAAAAATTTACATATACTTCAAATTGGACATTTTCAGGTATTCCTCATAGAAGTGAGAGGACGGTACACTCTCTACCGGGGTTTTCCGTAACTATGCCCTTCCAAACAGACGTTAACAGACCCCATGGACGATCTTTCATCCCGAAAAAAATATTACGATAAAAAGCAAAGTTTATTAGTTTTTGGAAAATGTTTTGATGTAGGATACTAAATAAAAGAAACGCGCATCATAAACTGCTTATTTCTAAGTACGTGTAACATATTAGAACAGGAAAATGTAAACCAGTAGCCGAAATTATAGTTTGACATGGTACATTATGCACTGTTGCTACACAACGCGATAAAACTGATTCTACATGTCTGCAATAATTTCCCAAAGTTCACCTCTTTTCCGAAAGAACGCCCCGTGGTGGTATTTCGGCACATGAAAGAATCCGTAAAAAGGACCATTTTCCAATAGTTCCGGAAAACTCCGGTAAATGTTTTGCAGTGAAACTTTCGACAAAGTCAGAGTTGATGTTCAAATAATTTCAAATAACAAGCTTACTTTGTCATTCCAAAGGCTACTAATGTTAGTTCTTTCTTTTCAGGTGTGCTACCTATCCGCTGAGGTTTTTGTCCCATTGGTAATCAAATATGCTTGAACACTAATTTCTTAGTATTAGGAAATTTATTTCAAGACTAATTTCCATGCATGTTTCCATGGCACCTTTTAAAAAAGACTCGCTGTCTGACGTGAAGAGTTGACCTACCAATCAAATACTGAGTTTGTTACAATCTCAAATAGTCAATTATCAGCTGGATTGTCTGTATACACATTACAATTTTAGGTAAAATTAAATAATTGTGTGTGTGTGTGTGTGCATACATTGTTTGAAAAAACACGAGTTTAGGATTCCTACTAGTAGTAGGGTTGGCAATATTTCTAATTAGTTTGAAATTTTTTTTCTATGAAATAGACAAGGGCTATATTAATATATATCAAGTCTTATTCCCATTTAAAATATAGAATACAATACTGGGAAACACGTTGAAGTAAGTATGTTTGAGCAAAATACCCACATCAAGTCTAGTTATGAAAGCACAAGCACCAAAATAAAAGCACCAATTAAGTTCAGGCCTAAAATACATCCCACATGGCACCCCAATTCCCTCCATTCCAACAGTCGAGTACACACTGCACAAACCCCTGGTCCCTCCATGCAAACTCCTGTCCCAATTGCACAAACCCTATTTCTTTATATTACAGAAAAACTTGAACAGAGAATGCACTTTTAGTGGGTTCATCTAGTACATAATCTGTTCCTGTTGAGGTTCAAGTCTTGGCACTTGGGAAGTAAAACTTATACATTAAACTAGCTACCTAAGTATTGAATTAGACGCGCAGGGCATGTTACTGTAGCGTACCATAAGAATAAAAGTTTGGGAACATCTCATAACTAAGCTCAATCAAGTGTATCGCAATCATTCAAATAAAATTATCACCTTTACATACAATTCCAAATCTTAATTAAACTTGAATTAAATGGAAGCAGAAAAATAATAAAATCAACTCTACAGATCATGGGACTAAAACGAGTCTCAAGTACACCATACAGTACAACAGTCTTAAATCCAACAGATACATGAAAATGTATCAAAATTTAAACACATTTCACCTTACACTGTGCTCATATGCACTCCCGAAATCATTTCCACTTTCATAAATGGGTACGTTTTAGTGTACCCCCCCCCCCAATGTGTAAATGATTTTTATAAGATGACAAAAATAAGATGACTTAATAGCAAGATACATTAAAAAGAGATTGCAATTCTATTCAAACACAAATGGTGGTTCATAATAATGTTAAATAGTATGAATTATAAAACATCCGATCTGCAAAAATACTGACAAGCTAGCTGTATAAAAGATAAGTAGTCGTATCAACAAATGAACTTGTAAAACTAAGGCAGAATAAAGTTTACATTTGCTAGGGTTTTCATGCTTATCTTCATTTACTTGAAAATTTATTTTAAATAAAAAGGTTACCAAAACATAAATAAATCTAAAATTTAGTTAGCGAGTAAATTTTTATGTTTATCAAATGTTTTCACAAACCATTAAGATAATGCTCAGAGGTAATATTCATTACAAGTTTACTGATCTCAGAACAAAGAAGGCAAACATTTAATGTTATACCTACTTTACTAGGTAAGTTAATGAACATGCTTTCCATCCTCTACTGCTGCAGCAGAAATTGTCCAACAGGGAGAATGAAAGCTTAGCATGTTACAAAAACATAATTTTCAACTTCGGCCTTAATTTATGCAGTGCCGAAACTTATTTCATGCCATCTTCGTGTCATGTCAACCTATATGTCGATCATTCCTCCACTTTTCGTTGGGGTGCTATTTGCATTATGAGCAGGCAAGGTAACATCAGGTGCTGCCCCATGCTGATCAGTTGCCTTATCACAGGCTTTCTTCACACTCTGCACTAATGTCTCCACTTCTCTGTAACAGTGTACAAAATAAATCAAAAATAATACCCACAAGTACTAATAAACTGCATGTTTCTATTACAAAA
>JAOXYB010051223.1:0-11676 GCA_028565635.1 Phoronis ovalis | reverse complement strand
CCCTTTTTACGCGCCTGTAGCTCCGTGCTGAAAACATTACCCTATTTGCCAATATTTAGCTAAATATATACCCTTAAAGCGGAACGCGCGTTACGCGCTTGGTTGAAAAAAGACTACCCTTTCAGTCACGCGATTTTTCGTTCGCGCATGTGGACCCACCATTTGACCCAAGTGCCCTCCCCGGGGTTCTGTCCTGGTAGAGTTTATCTATAGTCCGCTAAGCAAAAAGCAAGCTCCCCGCGGCGATACCTATTCAGAATGAGTCATCATGGTAAAATAGACATGGTAGGCGACGATGGATCCCCGGGATGAATCACACAATCAGAGAGTAAGGCCTATCTCAATTAACAAAAGGTTAATGACGTAATTATTTCGCCCTTGTTGAGTTGGAGGAATATAACAGAAAATGGTTAAGCCCAGACGTCGGTTGAGAAGGTACTACGGTAACCCTTCGTTTATGTTGTCTCATCAGTTAGGCATATTTTTAGCTTAGGTGAAATGAGTTTCCTTTGTATAAAATGCATTTACCAGCGCTTTTCAAAAATACAGTTGTTCTTTTTTATAGTTGAATTGTTCCTGGATCAAAGCAAATTGAAATACCACTAGAGGGAGCTTACGTTAGCTTTTACACTGCTCCTTATTTTAAAAATAGGAACGATCACAGCAACATACCGTTTTTAATTCGTGTTTAATAAAGGTCGATGTTGCAGGTTATTACAATGTTATGAAATACTACATGTATTGTCAGCAAAGTCTATTTTTCACATTTTAAGGCCTTGGGACTCACTTTTTACCCAGGAGCCATTTAAATTTCCGAAGTCAATGACCATTTTTCTTCACCCTAATCATAAAGCTTACTTTATTAATCTTCTTCTACAAATAAATTTAAAACTGTAAATAAAAGGAAAGGTTATGTGAATTAATTGTTTCCTTTATGGAGAATTCGTTTTATTCTGTCATGGTGTTCACGTGACTATAGTATGGACAAATGCCGCCATGTTCTTTTTTGCAAGTGCTAATAACAGTGCTAAGATGAGCACCTAGTTTTACGTCCATACGTAAGTGTGGTTTTTCAAATAAATGTAGATTTAAATCATTTACAAAGGCCAAGACCTGAGTGGGCCTTTTTAAATTTCCCAGAGCACTATTAATGAATATTTCGCTGCTTTAAGTATTCTCGAAAGACCATTATATCAGTACTAATCGATGATAGAGACGCAGTATATAAAATTAAGCGCTTAGTCTAATTTTCGATAACCAACGCCGTTAAACTGACCAGTGTTGCAGAATTCTTATTCTGGGACATTTACTGCATATACCTACTAGAAACTTCTCACAAATATTCCTTACATTAAAGTTTTAAAAAAAAATTCAAGCAGCTTTTTTTAAGTGTATATGTTTCAAAGAGTCTGTATATATATATGTGCCGTCCCATGGCCCCCCTTTTTCAGCCTCGACTAACTTACCAGCATGGAATATTTTGTTCATGTTTATTTGACAGTTTTTACCCTACGGATGCATTTTTACAAGTATCTTTTATTATTTGATAACATTTTTCAATTCGTTAATCAAAATACCCGTGAACCTGGGCAAAAGCTCTTCAAAGTATTCCCAGGCTATATCCCCTGCTGGTTTAAATGGTTACTATATGCTTATTTTATGTGAACATAAAGATAATCTGGTATTGTAGTGTTTTGTTACATTGTACAACATCTTCGCAATGCCAAGGGAATATTCTCACATACGATCTCTGTGAGCTAGTGTATACGAAGAGCTAGAGAAATCCCTGCGTTCGGAGGATGAGTGCGCAAGTGGAAAGCTTATACATCTGCATGACTTAAAATCATGAAGCTGTTAATTGGCGGTCTACACTATCTTGTACCATGATTTTTTATTTGACA
Organism: Phoronis ovalis; assembly: GCA_028565635.1. Lineage (NCBI taxonomy): Eukaryota > Metazoa > Phoronida > Phoronidae > Phoronis > Phoronis ovalis. The sequence goes on along the minus strand of JAOXYB010051223.1, from coordinate 9,775 downwards.
TACATTTGTCATATTTTACTGATGCTTCGTTCGGTCTACGATTTGAGCTTTTTAAAAAACCTTAATAAATCAGCTATACAACGAGACTCAATGAGATATTTAAAAAACGCCATTTGTAAAAATTGTGTAGTGCAGAGCCGGACCTCGGTACAATTTCAATCGAAATCCCATTTATTTATCCTGTAATTAAATGTTGAAACGTGTCGATCTTATAAAAGCGGATTATAGCTGTTCTTGAATTTTATTTAAGTCAAAATTGATTACATGAAGTTCATGCCAATCTCGACTGAATTACACGATTAATGCAACATTTCTATACAATATTTTTACAAGTTTAACACAGGTGCCGTTTATAACTATTAAATTTATTAAGTTGTAATATGATTTACATATATCAAATATATTGAAGAAACAAAATAATCTCGCGGGCATCAACTTATAAGGAGATAATTTTAACGAAGACGTAGCGAACATCTTTTCATCGGTCTTCCGTGACGAGTTGTTGGTTTGTACAAAACAAAATTTATTAAATCGATTAAAAGTTATCAAAAAGATCCTCTGGTAAAATACCTTTACAAAACTGAAAATATACAAGGAACCTTATTTTAATTTAAAAACTTCGACGATCCCTAAAGCATAATTTCTCGCTAAAAACTTGGACGAAAATGTATTTCTAATAAACAATGTTCTCCTTTACTGTATTTTTGCGAATAATGGTAATCCACATTGATTAAAAATACTGTGCGAAGGGAATTGAAATAAACATTCCAGTCTCTTTTTATTTTCTTGTTCAACTCTGAATCTTACACTACTGTGGCGACCCCTTATAGATGGCCGCTCGCCGTTCTTTTATGATTATTGAACAATTATTTTATGACAACTTATAACATACTTGAAAGAATAAGTATTGTTTAATAACTATTTTACGTACCATGAATCACTAATTCCCATGTAGCCAGATTCACACTTTCAATTCAGTTTAGCGTCGTAGCACACGGAACAATTAGTATAATAACTCCCGGGAGAATCAACATGGCTAATTTTCGATCTTGTTAGACACCCGGGTAAGATACTATAAACGCGTGTATCTTCCTATTTTTTTAATGTGAAAAACTTAATCCATGGGTGGATCAGCGTGCTTTTAAGATTAATATTCGTTTAACAAAATATAGATGACGTCAACATTCTATTTGTGGTGGTGAAAAGCATTTTGAGACTAAATAGATCGGGTACAGCTCGTATTGTTACATCAGTTCTATTGAGTATATATGGGTGATAAAGGTACATTATAACGTTTCTCGTTATAAAATTATGTGTATTTCATTTTCTGGCGATGGGGGACTACTTAGTCTACTTAGGATTGACTTCATCCCACTTTTGACAAATCCAGATGATAAGTAGAAAAGAACTGTAGAACACAAATGTATGTTAACATCAGACTTTTAATTTTGCTTCAATACCTTTTAAATAGTACTTATCGTACATAATCGTGGCTTATTACTGGGACTGGACCCTGTCTAAATAAAAGTGACAAAATCTACAAAAAATAAAATAAAACTAATGAAACTAATTTTACAGTATCTAAATAAAGTTTAGCTTGGTTCGTGTTTGTGTTATCAAACAGGTCCAATATGAATATTTCTGCAGCTACCAAGGTGATTGCTAAAATAGTACGCACGGAGTACGCACTGGTTTATTATATATACACTACGCGATGATGAAGTAAAGAGATTGATCAGTCTAATTATTCGATTATTAAGAATAGAGATTATTTCATTTGGGAGTTTGAATACACTAACTAATCCTTTTAACTCAAAACATGCGTCTCTTATGATTAGCTTTTGCCAAAACAATTTTATAGCCAATTTGGCAGATTGGGTATATAATGCTACCGTATTTTTGTAAATTCTATTAATCTGGCTAGACTTCCAGAGCAGATGGACATTGTTTCGTATTCGTAAAATGAATTGGTAAAGAAGAACTACATGACAGAAAGAAACGTTTCGAGTACATAAATTGTGAGAAATACACCAGTTTTGCTAAGACTGAGCATAATTGCCGCGCCTATAAAAAGGGGTCACTGTATATTACAGTAAGTTTGCGAATGTTAAAGGAAAGTGCTCATACCAGTATAAATCATATTAATAGACTAAATCTATTTCGATATTCATACAAGCTAAGACTGGGAAAAATAATCGTAAATTACTTAGAACCGACATCCTACTATCAAAACTTCTATATCATTTTGCTTGACCGTAAAAGACCGTAAAGCAAGTATCAAATTTTAACAAGAAACTGCGTTTGAAGTGTAACCTATTAATTACAAAGGGAGCGAACACTTCACGACAGGTACTTAAAAGATATAGCTGATGTATTTAGAAGGGCTTATTTGAGATTAGCAACGTATAATTAATGAAAGAGGAACGCTGTTTGGAAGTGTATTGCCCTTAAGCTACATGTATCACGGTGATTTAGTGGAATTTATCTGATTAAGCATATTACCTAACTCAAAATCTGTGTTATACACTTTAAAGCTTTTACGTGTCTATTTACTGCCACCAGATATAAACACTTCTCATTTGTTGAAATTATGTATATAATTTGACGACCATTATGTCATTACTTCATTCCAATTTTACCTTGGCAGCCAAGGCAGACGTTTCAGACGATAACTCTGAGAACTCGTTAACCTATGGTTTAGCGTCTGAAGATCTTTTAAAATATGAAGAAGATGCATACATACTATCGGAAGAGACTTTTACTCAGGTCGAAACTATAAAAGATTTGATAATAAATTGCACAGAAAATTGCACAATGGCAACAGGCTTGCTTATCCCGGAGGGACCAGTATATGCACCTCCGCTATACATGTTCGTAACTGTAACACTATTCTATATTCTGATTTTCATCATTGGATTAGGAGGCAATGTTCTTGTGATATTTGTTGTTTGCAAAAATCGTGATATGAGAAATTCAACAAATTTATTTTTGTTGAATTTAAGCATAGCAGACGTGTTGGTTGTATTAATATGTATGCCAGCCGGAGCTGTAGAATTTTATGGAAAAGACGTGTGGCACCTAGGAGAAGGGTTGTGTAAGTATGAGTAGTTTTCATCTAGCAATCTCGTTTACATCTAGGATATATAAAACTCTAAGTTTTATATATCCTAGTTTACATGTATCTCGGAGGCTGTGCATTTTTTTCCTTTTTTTACATTTACCGAAATTTGACGTTCCCGTGGACATTCCTCACACACCGACATTGATTGCAAGAGATGTACTGAAACGTCGCCGTTATGTGTATAATTTCTAATTCAATTATCTTCCAAACAAAGTTGCTAAATAATGGCTAGTGGGGACTTTCCGCCATATAATTGCCATTGGATATAAGATAATTTTTCTAGATCTATGTGATTTCGTTATTTAATAGTACTTTTTATTACTGGCCACACATCTTTGATTGTTGATTTATTATATTGTTTTATATGTAATAATTTTGATGCAGCGTGTCATTCTGACTGTTATGTCACGTCTTAATGGAATTTAAAATCAGTGACCGTTTCCTCAAGATGCCGTTGCTAACCCATTTCGGTATATATATAACACATTATTGTTATGTTATAATTTTTGAAGAAAAATTCAATTTTAGTAATTATAGTAAAACTAGGACGTGTGAATGCTAACTAATTATTGAAGATCAAGATTCATGCTATATTAATTATCAGGAATGCAATATAGCTGGATTGAGCAAGTTGTATTACATAATCCTTTATTTCAAACTCGGAATTTGAAGTATAAAATTAAAAGGAACAAAATTATCCCTTTCGATCGTTACATTCAACCAATTCAATGGATAACAAACACGCATTTACAATACATCGACAGTACAAAGCCTGGGCAATCATTATATTATCTCCTACTAGTATGGTATTTACAAATAAAGATATTTTATTATACGAACCTCAATGAGTATGTAATGATTTATTATATTTATAAATTGACTATGATGTTTAGATTAATTATTTGGACCGCCCATCTGCTTACTGACTTAACTCGCATGATAATAAGTATCATATTGGACATAAAGGTATATATTTATAGAATGAATATAGATATGACAAGTTATTTAATGAATAATCTAATTTACTAATTATCTTTATATGACTAGATACTATTTGGAGTCATATCGATTAAGCTTTTATCTTCGTCTATACACTACGAAATGGCGATTAATTTTTAATAAAAGATGATGTTTCGGGAAGTTAGAAGCGCGTTTTTTTCTTTTTGGCAGCAGCCAACTTTTAAAATACGAAAAACATTAGCAATTCAATGTATTGAGAAAGTTGTGCTTTGTTAACCGTCTAGTCGCCGCCTGAGAGAATGTTTCAACATTACATATTACGGTCATTATAAATAACACATTTCATCGTGTTTTTTTTAACTAGACCAACATCGATAATGAATTTTAAATTTCGACATTCTGTAAAACCCAAGGCGCTTACTACATAGACTCATGTATAGAAAATATTATTACGCAAAACGATTTCGTAGTTTTCCTTTGTGCCTATTCAGTATCTTAAATGGGATTTTTGGATAAAATTAAGTAGGATAAAGAGAAGATTTGTAAGTAAGCGGATTTTCGAATTGTGTGTATATGTTAAAGCTCGTGTTAAAGCCACTAGTTGTTTTTCATTCTCGCGAATAACTTGTTACAACTAATGTGCATGTCGCTTTAAATTGGTGAAGCTTTATAAGGGAACAACAGGTTTCAGGAAATAATTTTGTATATACAGCAACGACGCGTTTGACACTGCAACGATAAAAATGCTAAACAAAGCAAAAAATTACTGTTAAAGAAATGCGCTTGCAGAAAGTTCCAGTATTAACGATCTCTTTTAAGTATTAGGAACTTAGGCACTTAGGTAGGAAACTATTTTAAAATATGAACCCCATTATAAGGAATTGTATTCAGAAATTGGGATTTGCTTTTGGAAACACATTTAAATACCAATATATATTTCAGAGAAAAGTGACTGTAATCAATTATAACATTAATTAAAGCTATATTGTAAAAAAACTTGGTTTTCGTTTGATCACGCAAATAAAAGCTACATTAAACTTTAGGAACGCCTATTTAATATCCTTGGTTTAATGAAGCTTATGGTTCCCATATAAGTAATGGCCTTATAACTGGAAACTTTACAGAAACATACATTATGTACGTGATGATAACTTATTATTTGGCTATTCTTGGTAGGATTTCTCACATCTCTAAATATTATTCTATAAACAATTCTTAAATGGCACATACACTGTTTATGTTATGCTATATATGATTGCTTTTTACAGACAAAAACCTCTCCTGTGCTTTAAATATTATCTTTAATTTATAATCATTTGTATAATTTTTTTTCAAGATCCTTTTGTGGAAAACAATAATGATTTTTTGTTACAACAACTGACATTCTGCTAAAAACTAATTTTTGCTTAAACGGATAAATGGGAATCAGCTAAATGTAGAAACAGGCTATAGGAGAATGCATTGCCTAACTTTTTAAAACTAATTACATAATCCCGCAATTCCAAGACGTTCCTTTTCCTCTTTTAATTGTGGAGATCTTGAGGAAAGCTAGCTATATACTAATAAAGTTACATTAGAGGAGTATACATATTGCATTTCTGTTAGCAGTTGATTTAATTCTATTAATACCAGCTTTATACACAATTTGATCATTTTTAATTTAATAAAAGTTATTACGTAACATCAAGAAATTATCGTTGGCAGAAAATGTATCTGTCTGATTGCAATATAACAACAGCTCTGTATCTGTCTGATTGCAATATGACAACAGCTCTGTATCTGTCTGATTGTTATCTGTCTGATTGCAATATGACAACAGCTCTGTATCTGTCTGATTGCAATATAACAACAGCTCTGTATCTGTACAAACACAAATAAACTAAACACTGACTATTAAGCAGAATTGTCTTACAAACAATCTATCTGGTAAACAGGGATATATTTTAATTTAAAAAAACACTGTTTTACGCTATAAATAAGTTATTTGTTTTGCACCGGCATTAATTACTTACATTTTAGTGCGCGCGAGTAAATCATTGCTGTTTTTCGTGATATATGATATTAGTAAATCTTACGTCTCCATATTATTCAGTTATCTACAGAAGTTTGTTTTATATTTCATTTTAAGTCCTTTGTTGTAAAGCTGGAAGTTATATACATTTACAATTCTACATGTATATGTAAATGATGATCCCTTAAATAAAAGTGTTTTGAGTTGTCGAGGAAAACTGTTCGTACATGTAAAAGGCTCAATCCTGGCTGGCCACCGGGAAGTAAGATAAGCAGGTTTTAATATACTGAAATGATTATAGAACCGGAAAGATAGACGCTTTAAATTAAAAGATATTTCGTACTCTGTAAACCATCACGGAAAAAATATTCGATGTTAATAAAGCAAATGATGTTTCCACGTAAGCAGTTACATTAAAATGTGATAGATCGTTGGCAATGTCGTATTAGATAACCATTTCAATTTGAACCAACGTTGTCTTTATTAATGTTTAGTTAGTTGTGAGCAACTTTAGATGAAAAACACTTAAATTATGTCGATTTAATGTAATAAAACTAATATACATGTTAACAGGCGTGAATTGATTTATATGTTCATAGGGCAGAAATAACAATATACTTCCAATGTAATAAGATTTTTTTCTTGGTTTTAAAAAGTGTTTGTCAGCTAGTTTATCAGGCGCTTTATATTGTAGATTTTAATTTTCGTTTTGCTAACTAACCAAATAACTAAGTGTACTTGTAACGTCCGTTTTCAAAATAAATTTATGCGAAACAGTATATCGATTGCGGCACATGTTTTCTTTAAAAACAACAACAGACACATATTAACCATAAACGATATAACACGTTAAGTTGCATCGTACACAAAGTAAAAGACACCTTAACGGAAACGTCAACGATAGAGAGAGTATAGAAAATGCAACAATGTGTTAGCTCCCTAGAGGGTACTGACATTTAAAGCAGGTCCTGCATTTACCACACGGTTTGTTTTTCATGATTCGAACAGCCTTATTAACCACAGGGTATACTTTACTTGTTGGACCTGTACCACAGGATATATTTTTAAAACAACATTCATTTAGCACAGGTTGGTATTTCTTGAAAAACGCATTTGCAACAGGTATGAAAAATTAAAGTCCGTACATTTTGACAGACTTATCAACCACAGAGGGTAAAATTTACAAGTCAATTTACAACAGAGTATATTTTTAGGTGAATTATTTACGACCACAAACTTTTCTGTTTTTTTCATTTTCCACACAGTATATTTTGGAGACCTTTTTTTTACCACTGGGTCAGGTTTTTTTACCCAAGTTAGCTCATTGAATTTGGTAGTTTGGTAACGGTGACGACATTTTTGTATCCTGATTAAATACCAACTGTTGTGACAGACTTTGTGGTAGCGCCTGATTGAGGTTGACTGAGTAACTGAAAAGAACGAACAAATTAACGGAGAGATCGAAGAGATCAAATGAGTAGAGTGTCCAGCTTGTTATATGTTTCAACTATGATAACCATGTCGTAACAGGTTAAACTATCATAGCCAATTCAAACATTTTGGCATTCATCACAATTGATGTTCAGTTGGAATAAAGTTTGAACTTCACAGAAATGCTATAACTTTCAAACTTAGAAATTAATAAAGCACAAACCATGTGTGGACTATCCCGGGGGACTATCTAACTTAGCTATTTAATGGGTAAAAAGCAATTAGACATAAAACTAACAAATATTTCATTCTCTGAAAATTAGGCAACCTTTGGACAAAGCAATATTAATCGTGAAAAACAATTTGGTCGTGCCAATATTGTCTTGGTTAGCAAGCCCACTGGTGGTCGTATATATTCGTTCAAGAATATCTATCGTTCAAGTTAGAACGTGACTATCGATCATCACAATGTTGACACATGCGGGGTGCCTGCCGGTTACAAGAAACCAATGATATTTTAAATAGTATAATGCCATATGAGGAATTCTGACGTACAACTGGTATATCGATATTGATATATCTGGAAGTTACCAAATATTTCTATGTACTCTTTCAAAAATAGAAACTATTGCAATAAAAAAGGCCAGTAAACATACATCTGGTTTATACTACAAACACACTGATTAATTTAGAATATATATTACGTAGTAACATATTTGTTTACGTGTTTTAACACGGGGGAGGGGGCGAGGAAGGTAATTGCCGGGGGTATTGTCGAAAATGTTGGTAGGGGTGTGAGGTAAATACAGATTGTTGTTCATGAATAAACACGAAAAGGTACCCTTTTTTACAAGTATTATGCACGGGGTCATATGTGGGTCCACGTGCGTGAATATAGGTTTTAAAAAAGCCGTGTAAAAAAGCCACCTAATCGCGTATACGGCCTTCTAAAAAATGACCCTTTTGGAAGACTAATTGCAGCTTTTAAAAGTGATCTTTTTATAGTCCTTTAGTAGACCTCACTCAGTAAAAATCAACAGATATGTAAACATGTTGCAGCTTTGGTTAAGCCACCTTGATTTTTCGAATTTGATGGTAAAAATATACCCATTTTAATACGCATCTGCACCTGATGGTGAAAGATGATCTACATTCTAAAAACGGTACCCTACTTACCAATATTTAGCTAAATATATACCCTTAACTCGGAACGAACCTAGCTTACCTGCCTAGTTGTAAAAAAACATCTCTTTTCACACGATTTTTCGTTCGCGCATGTGGACCCCGTCACCCTTTGACCCATGTACCCCCAGGATATATTATGATCAAACGTTACGTACCCAGTATGGTACTGCTTAGCATTCTTAAAATAACATAGTGAAAACTATATGAGCAAGTTTACCATTAATCATATAATAATAACCTTTCAGAATATTATTCTGAAGGGAGTCGTTAGATAACATAAGGACACAATTAAATGCAACCACACGCAGGCATCAGAGTTATCAAATTAACTCTGCGCTGTCATTTTTATTGTTTTACCTTTCAAAGTGAAATTTACCAAAATTTGACAGGATTATTTAAAGCTATGGCAATAGTATGCATTTGGTCGTTTGTGATTGGGTATTTTTACAGGGGACAGTGGAATAGCAAAACAATGTTAGTGGTCATGCCTGCACGAAAAATTAACTGGGACAAGGTTACATAATAACCTTCAGTTCTTACCAGATATTTATTTCGCGCAATGTTATTTAATTATTACTTATGTTTTTGTAGTGTCCTTATACCAGATATCTTCTAGAGGCGTATCCTTTGAGTCATGATTTATAAATTTTTAAACCCCAATGAAAATATTCTATGACTACCATCTTTTTAATTAATAGTTTTAGTTTTGGTTTTAATTTGCACATATGACTGCTTTCTAATCACTGTACTTTATCTTTTTTCTAATTAATTATACACCGACAATGTAAACAGCATGCTATTTTAATACTTCCACTGGGACATTTTAGCTGGCGTTATCGCTAAAGTACATGTGTATTTCCTATTCCAAGAGTGTACTACTAAATATGAAGTTAAGGGTACTGATGGGTACAGGAAAATACGGTTACCTCTAATATGTACTTGTAGTAATAATTGTGGGCGGGCGTACGCCAGGATATTTAGGTATAAACATAGTCTAAGTTTAGACCCTTGTTGAATTTTTAAATTCATTTTTGTTAAAAATTGAGTTTAAATCCCTATATAAATTT
>JAOXYB010051212.1:0-11676 GCA_028565635.1 Phoronis ovalis | reverse complement strand
AAAAATTATGGGTGGTGGGTATAAAATGAAAGTGCCTTCCCCCCCTCCCCCACTTTTTTTACTGGAACAGCCCTAAGGTAAAACTTACTTTTTTGAAACAAATTGCAAACAAAATTAGCTCCAAAATCCCTGATGTTACAAAGCTGAAACTTTGCCAAAATTAACATCAAATAGCAACCTCTTAAAAGTGTCTCAGAGTTTAAACTTTTTGCTTTATTCAAAGTCATGGCCATTCCAAATTCAACTCCCAAAACAATTTCATTTTTCCTGACACCCATATGTTTAGAAAGGGTGTTTAAAAACAGAGCAAAATGCAAGTCACCTAATTACAGATCCCCTGTAAATTTGGCGAAGTTTTAGCTTTGTATCAGTAGAAGTGATACTTGTATTTTTTTAAAGTTTGTGTTTTGGAAAAGTCAGCTTTCACCCAAAATGACCTCCTTGTTGATTATATAATCATGTGAAAGACAAGTAAACTATTTTTTCATAATCCTTATATTAGTACTTTTATTAGTCTATCTTTTCATTTAACGACCCAAAATTAATCTCAAAGTATAAGTGTGCACAAGTTGGGACTAGAGCAAAACATTTCAACAAGATATTTATTCTGCGTACTCATAACACAAAGGCAACTTTTTTATGTATGCATGGCACGTTTGTAATACAGTTGTCCTATCATTTTAAAGAGCATAACTAGCAGCATACCTTCTTTGGTGATGAACCCAAAGCAGGGCTACCTGCAGTAGTAGCAGCTGGCCTTGGAGATGAAGATTTTGCAGTAGGTCCCGTTTGGCGTAAAGGTGAACCCTCCTGTAACAAAAGTATCTGGTGAATGGCTGTTCCACCATCAGCTGATTATAATTACATACGGTTATTATACAGTATAATAATAAATAACAAAAATCAAACAGAAACTGACAAGAAACACTAGGTTATCTAAAATCCTATTTACCTTCATCAGACTTCATTAACCAATTCCCAGCCCTAGGGATGTATAAAGTGCAGCTCCCCAACAAATTTAGTACAACACTCAATGTTATTACACATTTTATCACTGCACAGCACTGACCAAGATTAACACTTTCATGAAGTAGTAAATTCTAGAATTAAAGCATCGCTTCAAAAATGGCATTTATACTGATTTCATCAAGCTACATGTATGTCAGCAGCAACTAACTTACTGCTCGTGTTCCAGCTGGAGCCGGTGCTTTACTAAGCTGGGCTTGCTGTTTGAGAAGAAAAGTTTGTTCATCTTCTGCAACTAATTCAGCATCACGATGAACTGTACGCCTTGTTATCGGTTTTGCAATAACATCTTCGTACGAGTCATCTGGTCGCATGCTAGACATGTTGTCGTATAAAATACTAATTTTCTTTTCATTATCCCATCCTGCTGGGCTGTAAAATCAGGTTACTTTAAAAATTTGCATTAGTTTTATTCAGGTCAGTTTCACAAAACATTCAGCAGTCAAAGAATATTTTTCTTATTTTCTTAATAGTATTGCTATTTACCAAAGTATTATACAGTGGGTTATTCTCAAATCTATGAGTAATGGAGTACAAAACAAAAGTACCACCTCTGGCCCTCAAAATATTTCCGAAACAACCCTGAACAAAAATACAGCACAGAAGTACATCCTTATTGATAGAACATGGGTATTGAATCTTGCCAATTTTATTCACTGTTATGACACAAAATAATACTTACACAAATACAGAATCTTTTTCTACAACAAATGCCCCAGATGTGAATGGGAAACCATATATTCTGTGTACTAAATATTTATATAATAAATCACAGTTCTTTTCTTCCTTGACAGACGTGTAAAATAATGATGCACCATCTAAAAAATTAGTTCAGGAATCATACTTTTTTTTCCCTTGTATTCATGACTTGTTCATTGCTACTAATGTTCATACCTTAAAATTTTACATGAATAAACACAACCAACGTGACAGAATGCCCATTTCAGTGCTTAAGATTCTTTGCCCTACCCCATTTTTCTAAGGCACCCAATCTGGCAAAAGAAGGCTCCTTTCAACCATTACCATTCCACCAGTATTTATGAGTAATAACACAACCACCAATAAGACGATCTCTTTTAATTTATGAAAAGGGCAACTTGTGTTATGTTCTCTAATTGCGTACCTTTCTAGCAAGTGTCAAAGCTTGACTGTATGAGAAATTTCAAGACAATGACTGTACTGTGTCCTGATTTACCAGACATTACTTACTATGTACTGGCAATTAAAGTGTTTTGAGGACAACTGAAAATGTGCAAGAATTTGTTTAGTTTCATTTAACTTTCTAGATACAATTAACAGTATTGTTGTTACACTTACAAGATCCTACTGTGCTTAGTGTTAATGCTTTGTTAAAAATTGTCCATGCTGTTAATGTATTCTGTAGAACAATACAAGACAAAAGGATACAATTTAAGCAGAATTTTCTAATATGTTGCTGAATAAAATCAAAATGTTCCTCTCTATAGTCCTGTTCTTTTTCTAGAGTTGAGATTGCATCACCCTGTAATAAAAATTAAAACCTATAAATTATTCACTAAAACAAACATGCAATACAAGTACATGCACTTAGCACAAGCAAAAATTATTATATTTATGCAGCACTGATCACACTAAACAAATCAACGTTTTCTGTTTGTACATTTCCCCCTAAAATTCCCTTCCTCGTTTCCTGAGAAACATTATATAGCTGCCTAATACGAACCTTCAACGGCTCTCCAATCAACACAGTTCTTGTAGTAGGATGTAAACAAACAACAAAATACATATTGTAAATTTGAAGTTAGAAACCTCTTTTATACAGTATTCTAAATAAAGAATAAACAACAGTCACACAAATGACTGGTACCATTGTGTTTTTCATATATATAACGAAATATCCTTGTTCACAGTAAAATTTATCAGCAGCATTTTACACTACAGCCTCTGACCTTTGTTATGACTACAACAATAGGTATTCCTAAATTCTGTGTCAGTGTAGTTTCTTCAAGAGGTAATAAAACTTTCTGTTCCTCTCCTGATTGGCTTGTAGGGTGTAGTGGGTTATCATATCGCTTTTGTGCAGATTGTACTAAATGACCCTCAGCACTGGTTGGCTCTGTGTACTCTTGGAAGTGCCTCACTACTACAAATTAAAACAACCCAAAAATGTGTTAATAAACACGTAATTACCGTGAAAATATCAGACAACCTACCTTTTTAAGGTGTCAATTCACTGTTTTCACAAACAAAACTTATCTTGGGATTCACATTTTAAATAAGAGGAAGCTATAACAATGTAGTTTTAATTGATTCAACATTGTTTAATTCCAAAGAGTGTAAACTAACATGTCAGTTCTCCACAGGGAAAGAATATGTTTTTTTGAACTCTTAAATAGTGGACAATATACTATCTTTATGGTTGATGCGTACTGGGGTCAATGACCTTGAAACATATGTCAGACTGGAATCTTTAACTGCTTGTAATACACTTTAAGCTGCATTTCACAAATTATTATTAACTTCAACTATATTATTTTAATGTTACTTATTAATTATTAATATAACACTTCTTTAAAACACTGGCTCAAACTTTGATTATATTTATAGTATTCAGTTGTAATGAAAATTTGTATTTCTTATGATAAATTAATCAAAAATAAAATGGAGAATATTTTAATATCATTTGTTGAACTCTATTTCACCCTCATTTTAATAGCTTTTAGTAAAATTTTGGTAAAATTATAAACTCAGTCCAAGTTAATCAAACTCCAATCTGTTAGACAATCAGGTTGAAGGAATTCCTTAGCGACTGCCGCATCACTTATGTTCCACTGTGGTAGCTCGTGGCGGGCTCATGTTGACAGAGATGTCTTGTTGTGATAGAGTAAGTTAAAAATAGTACTTTTCGCAAGAAGTTAATCCTGTCAAATTCTGAGCAACAGTTGAATATCTTTTATGAGCATATGTTCTGTGTAATATTAACTTCCCATTGATGACTCAAACAACACATTTATTTTGTAAGATTTTTATAATTACCGTAGAGCCACTGTCTTTAACCTGTCATATCACTTTAGTTCAATTTTAAAATCAGACACATACTGGCCTAACATATTTTTGTTATGTCTTGTAAATATGAACTCTTTCCTGTTCACAAAATTTTTGTAATAACTTGCAATATTGGCTGATTAAATAAGTAACATGTTAAAAGAATGACCAATTAAGTTGCAGAAAATAAATTTATGAATTAATTTTTCTAACTAACAGGCATAATAGAGTAACACAAAATCACTTACAACTGTCCTCGTATTCTTTTAACTCCTCTCTAGGTATTTGTAATATGTCAATGTGATCTCGTAAAATTGTCGTCCATTTTGTTACAGATTCCATTATTGCCCACGGCTGAGCCATTGAGACTACTATAAGAACTAAGGTGTGTGCGAAATTTTCTTCTGTGAGAGCAAACTTGAGTAACCCAGTATGAGTAGGGTCACCATCTAATGTGTAAACTCCTAATCTTGTCTGATCTATAAAGTCGTAAGCATTTGTTATTACTTCGCTTAAACAACTTAGAGAGAGTAGAGCAAAGGCAATGGTAAGAATATTCAAACTTCAAATCTCCGAAAGTGATTTTAATCTATTCAACGAGATTGTTCACATATTACATTATGACAACTTCCAACTTAGTAACAAATATCAAATAATACTTACCCTCTCTGTATTCATCACTAACATCTAAATAATTATATTCTAATCCACATCCTTTCTTTGGGTCTTCATTACCTTGCAATTTGGCAAAAAGTGTTGTTTTACCAGATTCATTATCACCTATGAGCCAGAAGAGGGATGGAGATATATTTCATTAAAACTGGTTAGATCCAAGAGGGGTCTATGTAATATGTTTACTTTACCCACCTGCAACACTAATGCACTTGCTAAGTGTTTCCGTAAGCATGTATTGTCTTAGACTTACAAACAGATATTTGAGGTATTTTACCAATGTAACTACACGGCTTAAAGGTATAGAATGTTTGTAATGCACCACTGTATTTTCCTTAGTTTCCACTTTTGTCATACACTATTAAAAATTGTTTTAAATGTTATTACCAGCTAATCAGTATTCAGAAAAAATACATCTACCTTTAAAAGTACTAAGATAGACATAAATAAACTACGCTTACCTAATACCAGGACACAGTTGGAAGAAGGAAGTTTTTGTGTGGAACTGGACCGAACTTCACTTAGTATTGTGTTCCTGCAAAACAAACATGTTATGGATGCTATATCATTATCAGAACAAACCTAAACGTAACAGTATAACTCTACAAATCTAGGTAGCGTATAGGTACTTTTTGTTCTTGAAGACATCATCCAAAGAGAAAGAACAGGTTTAAGTGATAGGAGATTCTGCAGCAAAATCCTATCAGCCTCTCCCACTACTCCACTATGTCAGCCTACAACTTGACTGTAAAGTCATAGGTTTTTGCTATATAAAAGTAGTTGACACTTTTTATAAGTTACGCTTCATTAGAAACACCAGTCCCATGACCATTTAAATATATTGTAAACAAGTTTGGCTTATTTCATATAGCAAAAAAAACATGACCCAATAGAAACTAGGCTGACATAATGGGGTATCTAGGACTATATCCTTGTTTGCACCTAGGGATCCCCTAGGAAGATATTACTATTTAGTATGCTAAAAATAGAATAAAGGATTAAAGATTAAAGAATTCATTTTTATGATCTCCTTCGACATGGTTTATTTTCATCATAATAAGCAGATCAACAATGAACATGTAGTCCTCATTTATACAATAGACCAACAAACTAAATGATATTCAGTTTAGCATTTGTATTTTCAGTCAAGAAATACAAACTTTGAAAAAGCTAAATAATAGCTCAGGTCGTCTGATCGACTGATGTCTGATCACTGATGAATCAGTGAATGAAGTATTGCAATGTATGCATCATAGATTCAGTTAGGGTCATGCTAGAACACTAATCTTTGGTGTATACATGATGAGCATTCGTCGGTTACACTTAGCATCTTACCATAAGTTTTGGCCATCGTCTTGTGCTTTATTTTGCTCTGTTTTTACACCCCGGGATGAGCTGTCGCCGATGGGCGCCATATTGGAACTGGATCAAAAATACCCGGATGTACCGAAAGTGGGCGTGCGCATTGAATATCCGGAGTGATCTCATCTTCCAGATATTTTTCAGTCTTTTTTGGATCGATCGCAAACATATTGATATGTGACATTTATTCTAAGAACAGATGTTCGTCCTTTTTAATAATTTAATATCAAATTAGTGCGGTTAATAACGAATGTTCATGCATTTTTAGAATCAACTGCAGCTTTTAAATCTGGTATGATACTTTCCGCGTACCGCTTACAGGTATATAGTCACATGTGTTTTCGGATCTCGACAGATATTATTATATTCTTTCACGATATCGATTTATATATGCATATGAAAAAAGAAAATGTACTTTAAAAATCAGCATACAAATCAATAAGTTTTAAAGAATATTTCTGTTTTATCTTCATGAAAGCTCAGTTTACAACTGAGATTAAACAAACCATTATAGTTTCTGGTTTAGAAGACCTACAATTTATAAGAAGAATAAAGAAAGCATGACTGAAAACTGAAGAATCAGTAAAGTTATTCCGTTAAATTAATAACATATTTAACATTAGGCAATGTAAAAAAACTGGGAATAAATATCAAATTTAAAGAAATAAAACCTATGCATCACAATAAAATCAGAAACACAATATTTCCCTCTTGGGATTCCCTTTTGCTTTAGGTTTATTCTATAGTATAGGACACAGTTTTTTTCGGGAAATATTCTTGGAATTTGACCTAGGACTCACACATTTTTACTAACTTGCTTTCCGCTTAAACACTGCTGTAATTTTTTAAAACCAAACTATAAAATAGTTTTTGTATGACCGTGACGGAAAAGGAGTTTTGTTTTCTGTATTAATTCTGCATGAACAAATGTCGACAAAGTCTATATTACTCGTACATCTGCTTTAAACAGCACACTAGTGGCATGTAACACTAGTTGTTGCTGAATGGTCATAAAAACAACGGTTGTGACTTAAAATCTCAAAAAATGAAATAGAATCAGGGTGCTTTCCCCATGGCCCTTTTGCCCACACGAGCCACAACTGACAGGTTGTTTTTGGTCCAACAGTCTTGCATATTATGTCACCTATAAAATATATAAATATCACAAAACAGGACTTAACGTGATCTAGTCTAAGTTTAGACCCTTGCTGTACTTTTAAATTCTGTTTTGTTAAAAATTGAGTTTATATGTGTTTAAATCCCTATATAAATTTCTATCCTACATGCAACTATATCTGATAATAATATGCACTATTAATTTTAAAACAAATTTTTGACGTTTGCGAGCTTATAGTTAAAACAATTTATTTAGTACATTTATAAGATATATAGTCTGTGTTGGAGACCAAACGTGACCAGGCGAATGAGCGAGTAACTTTTAAGTTTAAAAACTATAGTAAAATCAAGGAATGGAGACGGTAGCTGGCATAAGGTCACAATTGATGTAACCACAGTGGTGGCGGAGTAGTCTGGCCCTGAAGTGCGAACACCTTAAATTTTTGATTTTTTTCTTTTTTCCTCCTTGGCGCTGGGTTTTTTTGTTGTTTCTGTTTGAAAGGGAAATCATTGTGCAAGAGATTAAAACTAGCATTGGTTTCTTAAAGTAAAATATTCCAAAATTTGATAGGATTATTTGAGCCAGGGCATAGTTATGAATTTTGTCAGTTGTTCGGTTGTATTTTTCTGGGGGTAATCTACAAAATGTAATAGCAAAAAATGTTGATTGTCATGCCTGCACGAAAAATTTACTGGGAGCAGGATACATAATCTTCAGTTCCCAACAGGTAATTTTCTTCGCGCAATGTTTGGGAATTTTTTATAATGATTTAAATTGCATGAAATTACTATAGAAGTGGATGGGAAAATCAATTGTGTCCTTATACCAGCTTATGACTATTTATTCCTGGACCGACTTGCACTCGGTCGTTTATTTCCGTATCTGTTCGTTAATATCCGAAGTGATCAAGATGGCGACTCTAAAGCTGTACGGTTTTGGCCGATCGGCAGGTAAATTTACTTTCTATAAAGCTATAATATCCCAAACAATGCAGACAGTTATAAATTATGATTCAGAAATGCTACAATAACCAGCAAGCCACAGTTTATGCCTAGTTAAAGATATCTTCTTGCGCAATGTCTGTTGGTAACTGTATGTCCGGGCTGTATGCAATAGCCAATAGCTATAAAAAGTATAACTATAAGACAGTTAGTAGTACTGAAAAGATACTAGTCTACCAAATAACTGAGTCTAATAATCTATTTTCTGCAATTTATACATGCCTCTTTATTGCAGTGCAACAATTATTTCGCCAGACAGCACGATCAACATGCGTCATGCAAAATAGAACACATTACAGTGAGTATTATAATCTATACACTGAAGTTAGTATTATTACATAGTAACATACTGATCAGCATTAAACGTTAAGTTTAATTTTAAGTAATACTCTAGCTTCTGTTGCAGAAAAATCTTACCTGTATTATGTGCAGTGCTTAATTTACAGGAACACCTGTAGATAAATCGGAGAATTCAGAGCACAGAATTTAGTACCCATTCTATGCAGTCAAGTTTTGCATTCAAGTTGATATACTTAACTATTGATCTTGCATAGTAATTGTAGTTGTAGATACATAACTGTGGTGGCATAGGTTTCTGGGCTGAACTTGTTTTAACATAAAAAAATGGTCATAGTTATTGGTTCTTCTATGATTTAAGTTTTTAAGTATTTAGCGTAAACCTATTATCCTACTATCAAGTTGTTAGCCAACATAGTAGGGTCAAACTCCTAAGACTGACATAAGTGATCCTTTTTATCTTCCCACTTCTACTGGCTTCAAGTGTACAGTAGTTTCTTATTTTAACTTATGTAATTAAATTATGTTAACAGTTAAACATTTATGTTTGTAAAAACAAAATAATTAAACTCTTTAACTTAAGTTGGTTTTAAGCGCTCTAACCCAGAAGCATGCATACACGCACAGGTAAAACATTTTTTTTAGCAAACAGTAACTATTATAGTATACAATTAATGTAGTACTGAATTAATTTTATTTTTAAAGAGCAAATGAGTCCAGAAGAAAAAAATCTGGATTGGTCTACTATGACTGACAGAGCAGCAAACACAGTCTTCTGGACAGAACTATTCAAAGGTACTACTGTCCACTTTATTCTGTTTATTTGTGATTGTGACATTTTTGTACCATTTGATTAAAAGGTTCTGTGAATCTGTGAATCTAGTGCCTATAAGAAGAAACATGTGTTGGATCAAATTTGGTCACTTTGAATTCCTAAAGTTAAGAAAGATGTAGTGTTAAGTTGTTGTGCACTCTTATGTAGTACATTTTTTCTCACAGGAATGTTTGTGGCCGCTGGACACATCCTTAAGGAACCTGCTACTATAAATTATCCCTTTGAGAAAGGACCTTTGAGCCCAAGATTTCGGGGAGAGCATGCTCTTAGACGCTATCCATCAGGTGAAGAAAGGTGTATTGCTTGCAAGCTCTGCGAAGCAATCTGTCCAGCTCAGGTAAGCTATTGTTCTCTAAACATAGCAACATTTTACCCTAGGGACTTTCAAATATAGTGCGCATAGCAAAGATACAGATATTAATTAATTGCACATTGGAATTTATATCAATCATGGTATAATTTGCTGAATTACAAATTTCTACTTGTAGGAAATTAATATACTTCCGAATTATATAAAAGTTTGTATTTTAGGCCATTACAATTGAAGCAGAACCTCGAGCAGATGGAAGTAGACGCACAACACGATATGATATTGATATGACGAAATGTATATATTGTGGCTTCTGTCAGGAGGCTTGTCCAGTAGATGCCATCGTTGAAGTAAGAACATTCAAATACCAGGGGATTTTATGTACTTAATATTGGGACAGAAACTGTTTCTAGTTATATTGGCGAATCCTCAATGCATGAACGAATCAGTGTTGCTTTAAAATTCACAATCCTGATTTGTACTACCTACTACTTAGATATTCCAGCAGGAAAGCGCCATGATATTCAATTTGGGAAAGATCAGAGGATGCAGTACTAATTATTTGCATGGGGTTAGTAAAGCATCAAATTATTGGCTATAGTCATTGCAAATTATCGGGGCAGGCAGGATTTGAAGGTGTTATGGATCACTGCATTGTAGGGAGATGGAGTTTTATCCTGTATTTATTTTTGTTAATTTAAAAGTGGCAAGGATTATCATTTGCAATTAAAAAAGGAAGCTATGTAGTCTGTCGCTTGTATCGGAACAAAATCGTGCAAGCCATATTTGACAGGACTACAGACTAATCATCAGGATTCTCGTAGCTAATGAAGCTGACCTGTGCTGTCGAGTCAGAAATTTTGGACAATGTCAGTTTCAGACTTTTAAAGGATTGCATGGTTATTGATTTTTTACTTTTCAGGGTCCAAACTTTGAATTTTCAACGGAAACTCATGAAGAATTGTTATATAATAAAGAAAAATTGTTATCTAATGGTGATAAATGGGAGGCTGAGATTGCAGCGAATCTTCAAGCGGATCATTTGTATAGATGAAACAACCAATTTTAGTGAATGTACATACAAACAGTGCAGAAGTAATCTTATTTACATATGGGAATAATTCACATTATATGAAGTATTGTTTGAAATAGATGGAGTCTGTATCTTGTGTTCTTGATGGAGTGAATGTTTAATAAAACAAAAACAGAACAGGTTGTTTCTTTACTTTCTTGATCAGGCTCTGAAGGTAAATCTGCTCTGACAGCAAGCAGAGAGGACACAATGAAAAACTCCCGATATAGAATCAAAGTGGCATTTAAATTTGTAAATAAAGCAATTGGTGCACAAAAAACTTATTTATCACACTTTATTCATATCATGATTATAGGATCACATTGGTTTATGAAAGTTTAACAATTTAACATGACAGTACCATATACACATGCCTCAAGTTGTCAGTTGTGTGCCAGATGGACATAAAATTGCATTTAAAAATGTTTAATAATTTCTTAATTTTGTTACTTCAGTCTGCATTCATAGGAAACTTTGCTTTACATCGAACATTGTCGCCCAAATGGTATTTTCTCAGATATCTTGGAAATTTCCAAACCTACTAAAGATTTTCAAAGTGCAAGCTAGGCAATATATGGTAAAATTGGGGGCAAATTAGAGGTGTGTCATAACAAACATGACATGCCACTTATTGATTAAACATCAATTGTCTGAACGCATTTCAGCAGTATTCCTGTTATGGTAATGGGACTTCCTGCAATTCAATTTAGTCATAGCAATATGTATAACTTAAATAGTATAAATATTTAATCAATTATGAAATAACAAGTTATGAACCAACCTGCATCCCCTGCACGAAACTAAATGTCTCAAATTATAAACCAGAGGACCAAAAATTAGCAGCTCATCCGCTGCAAAACATTCAGTTCCTTCTAGGTGCCAGTATATGTGCAGTTATAATCAACGATGTCAAAAATTATGTAAGCCAAAAGATTGTTCCATAGTCGACAAAATTTAATT
>JAOXYB010051201.1:0-11677 GCA_028565635.1 Phoronis ovalis | reverse complement strand
AGGTGATTTAGAGATCAGGTAACGTTCATTAAAGCCAATATGAGCAACCCTGCCTTTGCTAAAAGGCTATCTAGTTTATCATCACTTTAGACAATTTGAGTAAAAAAAATTATCACTTTAGGCAATTTTTCAATACATATATTCAGTATGTATGCGAATGATGTCTTAATGTTACTAGTACCATTTTGGAAAACTTTCACACGTTACACTTAGAGTTGAATTTTGGGTAGTTAAATGAAAAGAGGCTATTAAACATATGCATTTTGTAAAGGTGCTAACATAAGAATTTATCAGAAATTACTTAGTTGTCGCACGGTCATGTAGTAATTATGGGTAAAAACCCACTTTTCATGAAAACACCAGGTTTAAATTTTTATAAGTTTAACAACACTGCAGATATAAAGTGGAAATGTGGATCTCCAGAACTGTAAAATTATACTTTAATTCTTAAATATTTGGTATATTCTTACAGTTTGCACCTTTCCAAAACTGAATATTTTTTCTACGTTATTTTTGTAATGGCTAATCATTTATGTAATTGACTGAGATGTTTACAGATGAGGTAGCGCTCACTACAATGTTTCACTACTTTTGCAATAGGAATCCTCATGTTTTTGGGAAAATTTAGTTGTTTTAATAACTTAAATTTCAAAAATTAAAATTCTGCAAAACACTATTTTAAATATTGTTACACTGACAGAAAGCATGGAGATGGTAGAATTGTTAAGAACACCATACATTTTTATATGGAGTTTTTTAATACACAATAACCTTTTGTTCAATAATTAATATGTAACTTCCAGAATTCTCCAAGCAAGCTTCTCAGTATTTTCAAGCTATTTGTGGTTTGACAGTCGATGAAATGGCAGATATTGATCCACCTTGTATAAAAAAACAGAATGAAGCCAATAAACAAGATGTACTTCCAATGGAGAATCGATTGTCAGAAGGTACAGAATGTCACAAACTGATAGGAAAACTACTTCAATCTGTACACTTATTGTATTAGTAAATCACCTGTTATTTATCATTGGAATTTATTATATAAAGAATGGAAATTTCAGCTAATTTGTTCTCACCTAATTTTTTATACTTTACTGAAATGCTTTAATAATATATTGACAACCCATATTACATTAGATTTCCAAAATCACCTCCGATATAATATTCATACTTATTTACTACCATTTTCAACGAAGTGCGACCCTGTGGTATAGTAGTATTTTGTTTTGACGCCGCATGTTGTAATAGGCGCATTAGCTTGAACCAGAGCAGGAATCTTTGAAAATTTAAGCTGCATCATTGTCATATCATCACAAAGCATTTGTGTTCTAAAATTTGAATGCTTCCGCTGCTTTTCATGCGGTAATGCCTTTGCTGCATTAATAATATCCTCATTATAAAATGTGACTTAATTCACAGATGAAATACAGGGTCACACTTCATTGCAAATGGTAGTAAATAAGCGTGAATGTTATATTGGAGGTGAATTTACTGAAGTATGAATTTGCATAAAAACGGTTTAGACGCAACATAATGAGCAAGAAAGGGTAAGTCAATATTCCAGCGACACAATGGACTATACGACTAATCCGTATGCAAAACCCTGAGCAAGCACTCTCGTGGGTGTAGCAAGCACATGCCTTCCTTTTATTTATATACATATTTCTAAATCACAACTTTCTTTTTAAGGAACGTAGCTGTGTCATTATTGATGTCTCTCAATTATCACTAACATCTATTTTCAGTTTTGTCAGTTACGACGATGGCTGATCTTGTGAGGAACCTTCAAAATAATGAGATGAATACTGTTAGGAAAACACTCCACCTTCAAGATAAACACTTGAGACATTTACATGTGAAACCATCAAAATTATGCAAATGGAGAAGTTTTATGATGTTATGCGATTGGTTAGACACAGTGAAGGATGAAAGTGAGGGGATCAAAGCTTTACAAGAGGCCGTGAGAAATTGTGGAAAAGAGGCTATGATCACTAGTATGCTGCAAAAGATAAAACTTTATCATAAAAAGCACAATCGTTGTGCCATGAAAGTTGCCTATGTTCCAATTCCTTATAAAATCCTGGATTTATCAAATAAGTCGTTAAATGAGATCCCATCTCATGTTTGGGAGCTGACTGATACTGAAGCTTTAGATCTTTCTGGAAATAACCTCTCTAAGATACCAGATTGTGTTAAACGTCTGACTAAATTAAAATGTTTAGTTTTAAGCAATAATAAATTCCAAAGGTTGCCTGATGCAATTCGTGGACTAAAGAAGCTTGAAATACTATGTCTAAGTAATAATCCCATTGAAATAATTGATGACTACTGTATGGAAATGAAATGTAAAGAAAGCGTCGAAACAATATGGCCTTGTTTAAAGATATTAGACATTGGAGGCCTAGGACTGAAAACATTACCAGTTGGTGTGACGAAACTGAAGCAGTTAGAAGAATTGTACGTTTATGGCAATGATGATATTAAACTTGATAACATTAGCGAACTTACAAACCTTAAAAAATGCTACCTTGCAAACAATAACCTGGAAACCTTTCCAGAAACTATAACAAAGTTGACCACACTTGAACATCTCGACATTGGAAATAATTACCTGACAGAAATTGACAAAGATATTGATAAAATGCAGGGATTAGAAATTCTTGACTTACAGTGGAATAACATGAAACTTCTTCCTGAGTCTATAACAAAATTGAAGAATTTGAAAACACTTGATATCAGAGCAAATCAGATATCTGATCTTCCAACTGACATAGATAAACTCAAATATCTTACAATATTGAATGCGTCTGGTAATGTAATAAAAGAGATCCCGAATAACATAGGAAAACTAAAGAAATTGAAGATTTTAAAATTGCGCCAAAACAAAGTCACATCTCTGCCACCATATGTGACTAAATTAAGTAGTCTTATAGAGCTAGATATCATCGACAATTTAGTCACAGAACTGCCAGACGACATTGACAAGCTTGAAAACCTGAACATCTTGGCTGCACATTTTAACAGAATTAAGAAAGTACCGCATAAAATTGGAGAACTTAAAAAATTAGTTCAGTTGTTACTTTGCGGTAATGAAATTGAAAATTTGCCTGAATCAGTGACTACGTTGAAGAAGCTACGAGAGCTTGATGTAAGAAAAAATCAGTTGGAATATCTACCCAGCAATATTGATCAAATGAAAAGCCTTGAAGTTCTAAGAGCTGATCACAATAGGTTAAAAGTGTTTCCGGAAACATCAGAAGGATTTCCAAACTTAATCGAACTGGGATTAGAAAACAATGAAATCGTTCGTTTACCAACAGCACTGGTAAAATCACAAAAACTAATAAAATTGCACGTCAAACGGAACAAGTTAATCCAACCACCACAGCAACTGTGTGACCATCAAGGCTTAGATGGAATATGTCTCTATCTTAAAGCTTTACAATTTGACCCAGGAGTTGATGTTGGTAGGCAGCTATGCGTTGTCCTAGGTGAAGTCATGGCAGGCAAAACTTGTGTCACTAATGTACTAGTCTCTGGTGCTCCGTTTGCCTGCGGTGTTGATGATCGAACAAAAGTACTTGAAACTGCTACTTGGAATATAGAACAAAATGGGCTGGTTATTCATATAATTGATTTTGGTGCTCATGATTCGTACAAGGCGATACACAGATTCTTTTTAACCCCAAATGCACTAATTCTACTGGTGTTTGATCCATGTAATTATGACCCAGAGAAGTTTGATGAACTTATCGGTGATTGGATTCGTAATATACAGCTATGGCTACCGGAAGCTACTGTCCACCTAGTGGCTACTCACGGTGATAACATAACTGAAGATGACCAAGAAAGGCTAAAAGATGAAATTGAGCCGAAAGTGAAGCAGCTTTTACTTGATCGAGAAGTATTTCTAAAAAGAGAAAGAAGCGAAATGGAAAAGAAAGGCTTTTCATGCAAGAAGATTGACAAAATGATTAAAAGAGTTAATATTCATGCAGATATAATATTTGTGAGCTGCTCATCTGAAAATCTTCAAGGATTTGACGAACTCCGGACAGTGATTGCTGACTTTGCAAATGAAAACAGAATTACAATGCCATCCAAATGGGTTAAAATTATTGATAAAATTACAAGTCAAGAATTGAAACAAAAGTACAGATTTTACATACCATGGCAAGAAATTGTTAACTCACAGGCAGAGTTTAAGATAGAAAAGAGGGAGGCTACAGTCATTTTAGAATATTTACGGGATGTTGGTCAGATTTTATATTTTCCATCTAATGCAAAGTTAGGTGATAAAATATTTCACAATCAGACATTTCTTGTTGAAATTTTCAAATTTATATTCGATCACAATTTACAAAGGCGTCTTAATTCCTTTGCAGAATTTCAAGATTATTTTCCTATAGAACCATTGTTCAGAAGAGCTGTGAGAGATTTCACTGATAGAGGAGTTATTAGTGAGAAATTTCTTAAATGTCTGTTAAAACCCATTCATTCTAAACCTGACTTCGATGCTGCACTGGAGTTGTTGCAATCATTTGATCTTTGCTATGAACTTCAGAAGTCAGGAGATGATGAAAAAAACTTTTTGTTTCCATGGTATTTAAAAAGTGTTAAGAATGCAGAAAGCCCTTGGAAGAACTGGCCAGTATGCCTTGGAGAATTCATGTTGGTCTTGGATTTTAATTTTGGCAGATATTTTCCACCATTTTTATTCAACATTGTCTTGGTTGTAGTTCAGCAGCTTGTTGATTCTAACCATTCGGCTGTGTGTTTCCATTGGGAAGATATTTCAGTGTTCATGCTAGATTATGTACGTGTGAAGGTGGAACGTTCTAAGACTGTTCCGGGCAGTAATACGCCCAATCATCGCCTTCAAGTTACCATTAATGCTCTGCCTACTAAACAAAACTTATCCAAAAGTTGGCAATTTTTCCTTTTACTACATAATAAGCTATGTGAAAGATTTGAGCTAGAATGGCCTGGAGCAACAGTTTACTCACGTTCCTTGTGTCCACACTGTGTTTTACTTGGTTCACATCAACCTGCTGGCTTTGACGTTTTCAAGACTGCCTGCAAATCCACACATATAGCAAGATGTCCACTTGACGGTACCATTGAGATACCTGCTGCTCTTATCATGAACTGCCAAGAAGGTAAACCATATATATTTGTTAATTCATGTCAATGTGAAGTGTGTCATTTTGAATAGCAACCTCTCACTAGCCTAGAAGCTGTGGAACATATTTCCCATTTTTATGAGGGATTATTTCACAACTATATTCTTTCCTGCATATCATTGGTAATATTTCAAGTATGTTTTAATACATTTGATTACTTTTATTTAATGCAGTAACTGTATGATTATGTTCAAATCAGATTTGTAATTTTGTTACATGTCTTTTCAGCATCAGATGAACAAATGTCAGTAATTACTGATTTTTTGGAGAAGCACCAAGTACAGGGTACAAAGGGCAAGTATATAGTCTGCTAAATTAATTGAAAACATTAAATTTAAATTTTGTAGATTTTGAATTTAAAGCAGATTTAATTACCTCCTTATAGGAACAGTCTGTCAAAGAAATTGCCACTAGACATTATAGTTGCCAGTGCAGAATAGGAGTTTGAGGTTTATTTATAATATACATGTGCTTTCTTAATAATTATATGTGTTCATGAATTGGTATTATTATTAAATAATTAATGTAAACAATCTAACTGGTTCGATGTTTGGAATGATATTTACATGCATTTCAAATGTTAATTCCTGAACCCACTCGAGTACGTTTCCTATTGTACCAGCATCTGGTCTCCAAGTAAATATTATTTTGTGCTGAATTTATTTCTAGAACTTATTTTGGAAAATGCTCAACTGATATGTGTGGCAGAGGAACTTGGAGATGATTGGATGCATGTCGGTGTATACCTCCATATTAGAAAGTCAGAACTGGATGATTTAGATTCCATGTATCCAAAGCAGAGTCACAGCAGAAACACTGCGATGTTGATGAGATACATGGAAGAATGTAAAGATAGAACAAGTGGATTAGAACAACTACGTGTGGCTTTAGAGAAATGTGGAAAACAGTATGTGTGGGCAAAATTAAAGATCAACCTGCAAGATGTCCTACAAGGTAAAAAGCTTGTGAAAGAGACATGTCCCATGTAACCAATATGCATTTTAAAATTCCTACAGTTGCACATGCATCTACATCAAATTGCAGATATTTTTCAGGCCTTAATTTGCGGTCATTCACCACTCCAAGTGTGACATAAACATGACTTAAAATTCACTCGTCTAATTTCATCAATGCCAAAATTTCTCAAACTGAAGACCTTATACCTCATATCAAAAGACTGTTGCTTTGTCCCTTGCATATTGTATAATTCATGGCTTAGGATCAGCATTTATTGTTTGAGGCTACTGCATAAGAAATAAATTAATATCAAAATTCATGTTCATCTTTGTACATGATTTATTGCAGATTTGCCAAAGGCTGCAGATGAATTTAGCACTCAACAAGGTAATCGATTTTTAAACGGTGATTTACTTTGCTTCATGAAAATTGTTTCAGATGCCAATATTTTGGTAGTCTTCATACCGATAAGTCTGTACTCAGTTCATTTGCCTCAACTCTTGACATCAATAAGAGGGTGACATGAAATCTTTGTTTACAAACTGCTTGCATTTATATTTATTTGACTCACTACAACTATCGTCTTGATCATCATTTAGCACACATTGTTCGTCTACTGTCTGATAGTAGGTAGTGGCACCAGTTAAACAGCATTTTTATTGTCAAATAGTTTAGCATTGAAACTACGTCTCTATTTACAGGTACTAGTGTTCTTTATTTTAAACGACATTAATCCTTAGGATTTTCTCACTTTTAGTCTTAATGACTGACATCGCTCGTGACATTGGCGATGAATGGCGAGATTTAGGAAGATGTTTAAACTTCACCCTCAATCAACTTGATATGCTTGCTGATGATTATTGCAGCAGTAAACAAAGGAACTTAACAATGCTGTGCGAATGGATGGACAGAGTATTTTATGAACCCAACCATTTACAGACACTTCAAGAAGCTCTTGTGTCTTGTAAGAGGGCAGATTTAGTTGAAAAGCACCTAAATGGTACGTGCCATTAATTTTTTTTTCATTCATCCATTTATGTTATTTTCAACGACAGATATAAAAAAACTTTAGAAATACCCAATGACAATAATTGTGGATTTGTAGTTTTTAAATACCAGTTCGAAAATACAAAATTAAAGAAGTATTATTTTTGAAAGCATGTCCTATTTAATTGTAGTGCATAAGTCTTTTTGTGCTAATACTTATCAGTTTGTTTAGAAATGTAAATGCTAACTGCTGATTGTTATTCGTAGCTCATAGTTCTAAGTTTCAACCAGTATACAGTATTACTAATTTTGACTATGTAGGATCTCCTACCAAGTCTGATATTCTGCGCAAGAACCTTATCAACCCCAGTGATGACAACAAAGATAACAGCCGCATTTTCACAGAAACTGCTTTGTCAAGAGGTTATAATGAAAAACCTAGTTTCCAAGATTCTGGGAATACCAAAGTTGTACCAGGTATATATTCCCTAGTTTTACCACAATAAACTAATAAAACAAAGAACTGATTTTATTTTTACCTTTATTCATACATGTACTCAAATGTTCTTATATAATGATGCATAAAATATCTTTCAAATCATCGTAAATATAAGCAGCAGATTTCCGTAAAACACCAAAATGGCAACCTTGTTGTAACCGTAACCTGTTTTTGACCGCTTTATAAAATGTTTGAAATATATGGTGAATCACTGAAACCAAATAAACAATATTAAATATTGTTTACTGGAAAAGCCACCAACTTTTGATTAAATGAATATGTTTATTTTTGTATAAAACAATAAATTGATTCTCATTAATTAAAACAGTAAAACTCTGTAAAATGCAACTAATAATTGTCTATTATTAAATATCAATATTTTCTTTAAAAAGATTTAATTTGAATTTAAAATCACTTTTTATTGAAAATATATTAAGACTAAAAAATAAACTCCAAAACATATTCGTTTTTGTATCACCGTACATTTTGTTACAACAATTTACAGTCCAGATTCGCAGAACATTGTTAGTATAAGATGTGTAACCTCTTGGGGAGTTCGTATATTTATTTCGGAATGCATCAGTCACGTGACCGAGAGTCCAGATATTCGGGATCAGAGACAATTTGAAAATGTATTTTTTACATGTTGCAAAATTGTTGTTACAAAAATGGCAGGAAATCATGAATCTATTTTCAGTGATAAATTACAGGCCTGGAATATTTTTATTATCGAACTTTTGTTGCGGTAGAGATGGCAGTTCACGTCTCTTAATGATGTCACTTACCCATACGTGTGCTAGGAATAAGGCTCGGGGGCGGTCAACATGAAAGTGGGTATGCATGTTCCAACAAAATTTCGCGTGAAAGCACTTAGGGTCTGTTTTTTTTGTTAAAATCAAAAGGGGTGGTTTTTGGAGGTGTGACACTTCGTTAGGGCCAGGTGTTTTTTTCCCAAAGTAACTTCCTTAAGGGTGTATTTTTGTCAAAAAAATTCACTTCCTTAGGCCGGGGTGTATTTTTCTGCAGAATTTCACTTCATTAGGGGCTTTATTGAAAAGCCATGTTGGAACATGGGTACCCACTTTCATATTAACTGCCCCCCTGGGGAATAAGGTGTTAGGAAATAAAATGATCGAAAACAAGTAGCTGTCGAAAAACAGATAATAGGATGATAGTAGAATCATTTAAAAATTATCAAAGAATTTTTATGCACATAGTGCGTGAGAATATAGTTGTGGGCACACAGTCGTAGGCTAGGCCTCATCATTATCTGCAACACTTTCTCTGTCTTGTGATAACAGCTTCTGTTGTTATCCAATAACACCTTCAGTTTTTATACAATCATGCAGCTTCATATACAGTACAGAGTAAGTGCATGAGCATATAATCGCAGGTTTATGCATCGTTTTTGTATGATAATAACACTTTGTCATTTTTCAGTACAGAGTAAGTACAGGTAAAGCTGCCTTTACAGTTGTACATTGGGTAGTACTTGGGATCTTCTTTGTTTGGCTGTATGCTGGGCTTTTATGACCTTAACGTCTAGGACATTTTGACCTGTGTAGAACACAAAGTGTTAACATATATTTTAACAAGATCTTAGCTCAACTTAGGTTTACCGAAAAATTGGTACCCAATGTGCTAATAATATTTAATTGCCGATTGAATTTAAATATTCAATTATTTGAAGTAATGCCAAATTTAGTTCTAGGGCACTTTAAATGCTGCCAGTTCGCCCCTTAAGATAGTTCAACAATTTTAATTTGACTGCTTTAATGTAGGATATGCTGTCTTTTAAAACTTTCACGTATCTTCCTTGCACTACAGCAGTCTAGAACCATAAATTGTACTGTGCCCTTTGATTTATACTTGAATTCAAAGTGACCAGTACCTTTACGTTTAGGTCTGAAAAATCCCATGCCAAATTATATTAGAAGTTGCATAATATAAATATCTGATGTATAAAAAAAGTGCAGATATTTTTTTACTGAACCTTCTACATTATGTTTGAATCTTTAAAAAAATTGTTAGTTGATAGAAGCTATACACACATTGATGAACAAATAGACGTTGAGGGTACGGCATTAGTACATGTATAACAGCTTGTACATTTCACTGTAGATTCAGATATGGAAGAACCTATTCTTCTACATAACCAAATGATTCGTAAATTGCACGAAACATCTACAGAGGACTACTTGAAGGAAGTTGTCAGTCAGTGTTCAAGTGTGATCAGGTACATGCATTTAATTACCCCACATTTAGTACATGGATTGTACATACTGGCTAATAAATATGAATGTACTGTACATCATTATGTAATTGTAAAAGGCACATTAAATTGGCTAAGCAGTGCCATACACTGCACTTAACACTGTTAACACATCATAGCTGAAGGCTGTGCTAGAACCTTGATTTGAAGCAATAAATCGAATAGGTTAATTATGAGGAAAACAAATGTCAAAACATGCCATGCCCACACCACTTAAAATCAAATGGATTTGTCTTATTTGCAGCTGTGGCAAAATTTGAATACATTTCTCAAGGAAAATGCATCATAAGCAAAAATATTTGTCAGAAATAATTATCCAATTAATCCATAGATTTCACTGCTTTGTTTTTGTGCTTTTCATGAACTTTGAATAGCTAGTTCTTTTCAAACAAGTCAAAGTTGTTTTGGAAGTTCTGTGAAATAGTTTACCTGTAATTAAGTGAGATTAAGTTTTCAATTGTACTCCTTAATAAGGGGATCTTGGAAACATTATTCCAAAGTTCTACTTTTAAGTGAAATTGGTCATACATGTGTGATGAAACAAATTACACATCTGTTCAATTATAGAAACATAACAATGGAATGTTTTATAATACAGGAAAATTTTGTAAGCAACACTCTAATAGAAATTATTTCTTAATAAAAAAACTTTATTGGAGTAAGTCATTTGAAATGTGACTATTCATTTTATAAAGCAATTATGTTCTTAGATTGCATTCACTTCCAACCAGTATAAACCTTAATATATTTTGAAAATATTCTGTAGCACTGATGAATTTATCAACGTGTTAAATATACCTGAGCTATTGGAAGTGTGTGCAATAAGTGGTTTAATATGTGTTGGAAGTTATGACACACTGCCTAAGTGTCAGCTTATTACAGATTATAACCAAAAGATATTGAAAGCTTCAGGTTTGTATTACTTTTGTTTATATTTGCTTGTATGTTCTTCCAAAAATTTCCTTATTATCCCTTTACCTTCCAAGTGATGATATATCGGCAGTACTTTAACATCTTCTAATTAAATGAAAATAATCATTTTGCATAAAATACGTCCATGCTATGTAATTTTGAACCTTTCCCGGTTTGTGCTGCCATCTAGCAAAGTTCATAAAGGTCATCTCCCCCTGAACGTGCACGTGTTAAAGCTAAGCACCTTTCTGTTTATTTGAAATGCTGTCTAAAGTGTGCTAGAAAATATTTCAATATGAACGTATGCCGAGTTTAATGATTCGGACAGTGCAATAGTTAAATGTGTCTTAATTTCTTACCGGACACTTAAAATTCTCATGAAAATGGATTTTGCTGGTGGAATTTCGATGTTTACAATTGGCTATTCGGGCACCTTGCAATGGTGTTTTTTCAGTGTCTTTCATCCTGTTGAGGCGGAATGAATGCATTTGTGTGCATAACTGTATCAGGATAAGTAGAGATACAGCGTCTGTTTCAGAAACCTTTGTGTTTTGTACACGTCGAACTGTAATATCGCAATTTTTGGTTTAATCCAGTGTGGATTATGCTTGATTTGCAGGAATTTGCACCCTAGTAATTCATACCATTCATGTGACTTGATGTAATGTAAAAGATAATATAATGCTCGTTATTGCATCCTTGAAATTCAACAAAGGCGCTTACTTAAGGGGGCGAGAACCATTTATTTCTTAGTTATCTTTGTTACAATGTATCTTTAAAGCTATAGACTAAAAGTATTATAATGTATACATTTTCTTTTTAGTCAGTTTTTTTTCTTTCAATCCGACTACATTGTGGTCCAAT
>JAOXYB010051190.1:0-11679 GCA_028565635.1 Phoronis ovalis | reverse complement strand
GCCGAATATGAAACTGATCGGGTAAAAACTGAAGCTGTTATCGCGAGACAAAGAAAGTGTTACATACAACGACGACAGCAATGCCTACACTACGACTATATGCCCATCCACCACTATGTAGATTGGCATAAAAATACTGGCCACTGATCTTTGGCAGATGCAGTTAAAGTTTTTTGTGTGTTGAATAGTGATATCATAACAAAGTATTTAACGCACGGTCACATTTCAGTCCTCTAACTACGCACCAGAGCAGAAATTACGTGAAATTAAGAAAGAATAAAATAATATTATTAAAATTAAATAACAACAATAAATAATATAAGCACTATGTGAGACTATAATCTCACAGTCTTCACGAATGTAAGTTGGTTCACTTCATATTTGTTTTTGTATTGAAATGACAAATTCTAGAAGTATTTATATTTTTTATTTATTACCTTATTAACAGGAAATTTTAATTTATCTTTGGGAATGATTAATAATTTTACACTAGTACCAGCGGTCTTGAATAAACCAACTGCTGTTGCATGAGTAGCACCAATTAATGTTTGATCATTGATCTGTAAAATAAATTATATCACTTATTAATTTTACCAAACACAAAAACATGAAATAATTGTGTTTAAGTTTTAGTTGACTATTAACAGAATATTTGACTTATCATCCTCAAAGAAAGTGAAAATTCCAGTAGGAGACATGTTCCTGGCAAGATTCAGTTTTATTCACTTGGCAAATTCTTGTCAGTCATTGCTATGTACTGAACAGCTTGGGGGTTGGTAAGAATATAGCAATATACCATGGAAATAACATTTTATATTTTCTTAATGTAATCAAGTATAGTATATAGTTACCTAATGATCGAATGGATAGGAGAGGGTTGTAGGGGGGTACCGCGAGCAGGAAGCATTTGGTCTGTTAAGTGCGAGCAGCGAGCTTTGTCTTTTGACGGACATTATTTTGCATATTTTTGTTAATTTAGTATACTATTTTGTTTTGACGATGTTTTGATCGAATGGATGGGAGCTGGGGGAAGCTGAGGAGGCAATCCCTAGATATTACCAATTTTATTGATTTGATTTATTATTGAGTAGTCGCAGCAGAAAACCAAATGGAAAAGCTAACCTTCAGTCGCAGTTCGAAAATTTTCATATTATTTTCGCTCATCAGTCGACCTCAATACATACAGTATTCCAGATATAAATATGCATGAGTATGGTATTTTATGGCTTTGTATATGAGTCTGTTTTTTAGTGTAACTTAGGTATAGACATGGTCAGGATTATGGGGTGGCATGGTAGATTCCACCCCAAATAAGATGCATGTCCCCTGTGGATGAGAGCTTTCTTGAAGGATGTAAAATTTGGAAAATCTAGTCAGAATCTTTGAATTAAATTTTAAGTGGAAAACCAAGTTTCTTTTGTGTGTTAAATATAAAACAATACCAACAAAGCTCCTCTGTAAATCTGTAAGTAAAAAAGGAATATTAAATGTAAGTCTACAACTTCTTACTGAAACAATTTTATCTCCTTCCTTTAACCTGCCATCTACTTGTGCTGCACCATTAGGGTGAATTTTTGTTATAAATACTCCATTATCATGTCTGTAGTACGGATGATCTACTCCACCTCTGATGTTAAATCCAAGGCCTAAAAAATTGTTTTTACATTTAAAAATGTTGAAAAGATAAGTTGTCAAGCTTTTTTTTTTAAGGGAGCTGAACTCGTTCAGGACATCTTATTCACACTTTACACTTTGAGTCAAATTTTGAACAGTTTAATGAAAAATAGACTATAATAAAAGTATACATATCTAGAAAGGTATTAAATTAAGAATTACAAAAAATCCTTTTATCTAGTATTACACGATTATGTAATTAATAAGGAGGGCATTTTAGGTAAAAACTTTGTTTTTTAACATGTAAACTTCAAAATTCAAGTCCTACAACCCTTTAGATACAAAGTTGAAACTTGATCAAAATTAACTTCAAATAGAGATCTCCATAAGTACGTATCAGATTTGTATCATTCAAAAGTTATGACTTTTCAAAATTCAACTGCCAGAAATTTTTCATTTTTTTCTGACACCCACATCTTTAAAAGCACATCAGTTGAGAACTAAAAAGAATTTCAAAAATTTCACATGCTGTATCAGAGTTACCAGTTGGAAGTTAGTTTTGGACAAATAAATGAAAATGAAAACATCACAATTTGAAGTAGTCATGCCCATTAAGTAAGGTTTCTCTTCAGTTTGGCTTAAGGCCAGACCAGTTGTTCATTAACATACATAACAATTCAAGAGCTGACAATTTTCCAACAGTTATATGTACGTGCATAATCATTAAAATACATGCGTCTCAGCTTTCTACACAACAAGCCGCCCTTTAATCCAACAGACAGAAAGAACATATATTTCATTGTGTACACAGCAGCACAGCTTTCATAATTTATATCTATATATTTAATCAAAGTCTGCAGCTACTGTACAGAATAATGCTATGGTGCCATGGGGGATACTTTGCCAATTTGCGGTACAGGGGTGAGGCCCAGGCCTCAAAACGCTATACCCATTGCTAGCCAGTTATGGCAAAAAAATACCCTGTTGTCCGAAAAGATGGCTAAAAACATATCCTTTTAGTAACACGCATGACAAAAAACATACCTCTTTATAACCAAACATTTTCAGGACCCGTTGTTAGCAATAAGCTAAAAATATACCACGTTGGGAGCATCCAGGGATGAACTATTATACCCTGTTGGAAGCAGGGACCCTGGAAAACAATACCCCATGGGCGGCACGTATGTATAACCACTTTAATTTGGATGCAATAACCTCCCGGGTACGGTGTATGGTGAAATGTGGCAGACATAAATTATGTTTGTCCTGGTTCAATTCGTAATATCAAATATACGCTAGTCCAGCCAGCACACAGATATATTTATAAGGCTTATGAATTTATGTTACAATATCTGACAGTCAAAACCCCCTGTATTTAGTACTGCTGTTTGTAGATTGAAAAAGCATGCACATAATTGTAACACGTCACAAGACCATCATTGCCCATTGTTATTGTAAATGCATTATTATGTTATTATGTTTTATTAGTTTAATAGTTTAATAAATGTGATATTTACCAACCAGAAGTGACAGTCATTATTTTAATACATATCCACTTGCATTATGAAATTGGAACAGAAGCCGGTAGGCGGCACAGGTAATTTAATTAGCAAGCAGTCTGCAAGAAATATGTGCAGTTTACCTGTATCTAAACGTGCCAAATTTACCTCCACAAAATCAGATGGACTTTGTAGATTTTCTCCCATCGTGATGTTACCCACGGGCCAAAATCTGTGACAACAATGTGGTGATCTTTCACTTTCCCCGAGCTCACCTGTTTTTTACATATCAATAATCGGGTTACAGTGACATAAAGCCATTTTTTACCACTGAATTCAAAACTGTCTTACTAGTTTAATTAAAAATTAAAGCAAAATTTATTTATTACAGAAAAATAGCATACATGTATTTTTGTGTTCTTACATGCATATCATTTTATTTTCTCCATGTACAGATCGTGGCTGCCGATTATCATCCAGCGAATATTGCAAAATCCCGAAAGTATGTCGAGTATTCTCAGTTTAGCTGATTTGTCGGCCTCAAAGTTGAGTTCCGGAGAGTTAATACAGCAGGTAATATGCCTTTGTTATTCTTCAGTACCTTTTCAGTTTTGTACATAAAATGAATAGAATTATACGCGCAAGTTTACTTAAAATTTTATAGTTCAAGACTGTATTAAATTGTTTGGGTGTGTCACTCAAATATGAATATTACCTGGAAACCAAGGGAAACCATCTCTCAACAAATCACGTACAAAATGGGGACTGTTATCGGTCTTTGTTCTGATTTCTAAATTTTACATGTCTTCATTTCCCAATGCTCATTCCCCAGATTTACTGGAGCTTACTCTGCCTCTCAGTTCTAGACTGGAGTTAGACAAGTACCATGTCTTCTATGTGACGGCGGATAAACAGTATATCAGGAGTCAAAACAGCTGACGTGGTTGGCTAGACTGGAGTGTGAGTCAGTCTGCCTGGGCGAATCTCTCATCTCTGACAGTGCCGCGGATCTGCCAGAATGAACATGTCAGAACATTAATGTAGTCTACACAATCAAATGTACTGATTGTAGTAAATGCTTTACCATTACAATGATGGTATAAAGTATTGCTGTAACAAATGAAGTCTTTTGACAAATAGGGTCTGATGGTGAAAAACTAGTTTAATACAAACTGCCAGTTTGTGAACTTTACAGTTTGTAGAAACTGCAAAACAGGGTATATAGGTATTGGACATGGGTGGCAAGATATTGAATTGGGAACTATATTGCAATGTTTAGTACTTTTAATAGAGCTGAAAACTCAAGATTATACAGATTTCTTTTTGAATGTATTGTTGTTGTAATTTGTTGCTTAGTGCATCTTTCATAATTTATAGGCAGCATGGTTGTATTACTTAAAGAAAGGAGATGAAGGAAAGAAAATGATAGAAAGAGTTACAGCATTTAGAGTTGGTTATGAATTGTGGCAGAGAGTTAGCAAAGAGAGAGAAATTGAAGCACTTAGGGTATGTATTTGTAACCATTACCCATGACCACTTAAACGGGCATCACTCCCATGTCCATTGATAACTAAATTCTCTGGCAGGAAAGTTCAGACATGTGACATTAATTAGCTTCTTGCATGATAAAAAAAACATAGAAACTTTGCTAAATATCATATCGATCAAATGCAAGTTACATTCTTAAGTGTGAAGCATCACTGAAGCTATTCTGAATTAAGGCCTAGTAAACAGTAGTTTGAATATGTTAAAATAAAGACTTGTCCAATTCCATGTTCCAATTTTTTTTTCAATCAGTAAAAAATTATAAGGCCTAAACTAGCAATTTTTAGGTATAAATGTCCCTAAATGAAGGGTTATACTTCTTCACGATAGTTTGTTTTCTTCATTTACTGTTTAACCAAAAAGTTTCAATATACTGTTTATCCAAGTATTTATTATTTATTTTTCTGAATTGGTGATATCTGCTGGGTGCGACAGTTTGGATTGTGTGTGTGCTTGAAGTAGGTATAATTTAATTGTCTTTTTCAGACAGCAACAATTCTAGCGATCGCAGAATTTATCAAGAAGAATCCGAGGGCCTCAGAATCTGCCATGGCTGCTGAATTGGAAAAGCAAATAAATATTTTTGCAGAAAGGTTAAAAATGTTGTAACTTTATTTTCACCAAGGACTGCATTATCAGTTTAACTAACTGCTCATACTTAAGACGTTATTGTACAGGTCAATTTTTTGAATTGAATCACCTTATTAGGTGTGTTTAGGCAAAATGTTTACAACTCAATATGCTGTAATCAGAAAAGGACACTAATGACTGATGTAATTGGAACTTTTAAAATAGTTTTTTCTCCACTAGTTGTCTCTAGTGGCTGGACCTTCTGATAGAACATTTGTTGCTATAGCAAGACAATCAAATGAACGAGATTGTAAGATGATGAAGGCCCTGTCTCTGGAGCTCATATATGTCAAATTCCGTGCAGCATTATGGAATTTCTGATCTTCAATAGGAAGTATTATATTAGAAAACTTAAAAGTAAAATGATTCCCTGTTGAATTGAAATCACTCATTCATGTCCAGGACTTTATGTATTTACAACATTTTAAAGCTTTCCCAGATATTTATTTTCTTGTAAGTTGCTACCATTTTGTTTTCCATAAATGAATTTAAAATAATTCATATTATCATCAGAAGAAAACGAAAATTGTAAATATGTTGGATTAATTATTTATTTAAGTACATGAATAAAGAATTAATATATGTTATAAAATGATGCTAAACTTATTAAAAATGACATTTCATAATACCCAGTTCAAACTTTATACAATCTTTCCGATACACCGAGACAATGTAAAAAAAAATCAAATTTTGGTACAATAACTAAAAACAATTATCCAAAATTATATTCTTAAAAACAGTTCATTAACAATAATTGCGTATTAAATCTTAAGTTTATATTTAATATCTTATTTATAATCTCTTTGAAATTTTTGTAGCAATGGAATTTTGGCTGATCTATACTACCGTCTACGTTTCTATGAGTTTATAATACAATGCTATATACAAAACATGTATAAATTTACAATGGTGTTTTTACAGTAATTGCACTTGAGGTTAAATGTTAAGAACTTGATTAGTACTGTTTAGGATCTACTACTCGTCTTTGCGGAGACATTGATCTTGTTCTTGTCCGCGATCTAGACCGTCTACGTGAAGCTCTGGGACTGGCTAAAAATCGTGCAGCATCTTCATAACCTGAACGGAAACCATCTTCAATGTCTTCAATTGCTGTTTCGAGTCCAATTGCGGACACTGTATGGGCATGATGTGCTTGAATAAGTTTCTCCAGACGCGAGATGATTTCGTAGTCTGGGACTGCTAGTGTGTTGATTTCAAGTCCCAACATTCGGGAAATTACTTGTCTCAAGTCAATCAGCTGTAAAGATATAAAGAAATATGAGCTGCTCTATTGTACGCATTTATTTTGCTAAATTACTTTAATACTAGCTGGGACAGACTACAATACAAAGTGATCTTGACAACTTGGGAATAATTTCAAGTACATGTATTTTCTACACAGTTTTTGAAATACAATAGTCTTTGTTCATATTTATATATTTTGAAGTCAATGTACCTGTCTCTCCCTTTTAGCAGTGTCTTCCAAAGTTTGCTTGGTAATACGTAATTCACTAGACAGTGCTTGTACAGCATTTTCTGAAACAACTTTCTTTTCTCCCAGTTCATGTTCAGTAAAATCTACCTCTTCTTTAAGGTTGCTAATTTTCTTTGATTGCTTATAACGTATTTTGTCAAGATGTGCAAGTTTATTTTCCAACGTTTCGATTTCTCTATCTTGCTCAAGTGTGCGCACCTAAAATGGAAGGAGGTTATAAAAGTACTAGAAATATATAAGTAATCTTGAATAAAATGCAAATAAAAATTCTTGGTGTAATGAACAAAAGGAATTAATTCTATTTGTAATAAATTTATCTGACCAAATAATTATTTTGATTTTAGTTCATTTTGTAATACAAAAATGTCATTTAAAATTTTCTATGATGTAGCAATTCAAATATAGTTACCTTCAATGATGAAGAGTTCAGTAACTGTGCTTTGAGTTCTACAATTTCTTGTCTAGCCTCTACAACTTGTGACTGATATTTCTCCATTAACCGTTGCTGTTTTCTAACTTTGAGGGTTTCACCATCTTTTTCTCTCTCAAGTTCTGTTCTTCCTAGTAATCTCTCTTCTGTGCCAGTAATTTTCTTTCTCAAGAGATCCAAATGAAGATCTTTGCTTTCCAGTTGTTCTTTCATAGATTTGATTTTCCGTTGTAGGTTGTAAATGTGGGTACTACGATCAGCTAAGGCATCGGCCTCCAACTTGATCAACTGTTGACAACGAGCAACTATTGCTTCTCCATTCATGTCATAACCAATCTCTGCTGAAATACGATCCATTTTCAATGATTCAGCTACCTTTTCCATAAATCTGAGGTATCTTTCTTTATCGGTACGAAGGCCATCTCGGAAAACTGCATTTGCAGCACAATCACCTTCAGTTCTACGCAGACGATCCTGAAGATCAACATTTTCAGCTTCCATACGCTGAATTCTGCGCTCAGCTGACTGACGAATTTCATACTGTTTCTCAAACTTCTCTGACAGGCTCTTGAGTTTGCTCTCAAGCATTCCAATGTGCTGAAACACAGACAGATTTGAATTAACTACTATTTACTATTCGTTAATTGGATTTTAGTGGGTATTGATTTATCTTTCCTATTGTGAATTAGACATTAATGTATGAACACATGTCATGATCTTTTCAATTTGGTTTATTTTCTTGAAATATAGGTAAAACCCCTCGGTAAAAAACAAATTTTGTGAATTCCAACAAAAGTATCAACTTACTGCTTCCTTATCTTTGTTTCCTGCTTGTAAGTGACGAATTCTTTCTCTGATTCCTTCCTCAGTTAAATCAACAGAGTAAGAAACATCACTCAATAATGACGAAAGTTGTTCCTTGAAAAGCGAATATTGGGTTTGTGTAGCACGGACACTGTGGGAAGTTTCTCTCATTTCACGATCCAATGAAGATAGGCGACCATCTCTCATTTCAAGTTCACGGCGTGTGGCATCCCAGGCTTTTTGTTTGGCTCCAAGGCGTTCTTGCAATAATTCAACTTCTCTTTCCAAATCACGTTTTGCAGCTAATGCAGAATCTCTCTCCTAAAATGCAAAACAAATTATTAATAATTTCTATCTGGGTATTTGTAATGAAACAAACAACAATGGCTCATGCAAGGAAAATATAAATACGCAAAATCAGAAAACATTACATGGGTAGCTCAGGGTAGGAATACATGCTATGTAAGATTTTTTACAACATATAGTTCAATTCAGGTTACAGATGATGCACTCTGAATCTGATAACATAGTTTCACAGCGACACCCAATGTAATCTGTAGTGGCTTTTACTGTAAGTACCTCAATATAATGTCTTTCTTCAGAATGCCATCGGACTTTGTGTTGTTTAGGATACCCCATGTAATGCTACAAGATTAATACAGTGCATGAGCCATCAAAACACACATATCACATTTGTTAGTAAACACACTAATAAACATAAACAAAATTAAAACTGTGAATTGCTAATATAGTGAGAATGTACTGTTATTTGTATGCAAATATTGTGACAATGAAGAAATTCAGTTCAATCACATAATTTCACTTACCGATTTTGCCATGTCAAGTTCAGATGTGTAATGAGATGATGTTTTTTGTTCTCTTCCAACTTCGGAAACCAATCTCATAATAGTTTCTCTGCTGGCTTTGGATTCCAACTCAGTATTAGCCAAAGTTTCTTGGAGTGTAACCATTTTTCCTTTAAGCAAAGCATTTTCCTGAACGATTTCAGACAGCTATAAAAATTAAAAAAATTATTATTCATTAAAAAATTATAAACATCTGCGCATTGTACTTTTATTTGCTAAGAATTGTTGCCTAGGTAATATTACACACCTGATTGGTTACCATGGTAACCAGATGTTTTACTTTTCTACACAGCTGAATTATATTGATTTTTTGATAGCAAATGTTTTGTAATTAGTTTGATAACTCACCTTGCAAACTAATGTTTCAATAGATGCAGGAACAAATCCACTGATTTCATCTGCTCTGAGAACATTACTAAACTGTGAAACCAGATCCTGATATCTCTTCTCCCAATTTGATTTCTCTTGTTCGGCTACTTCTCTCTCTTGCAAATGTGTTCTAAGCCTTGATTCCAATTCCAAGATTCTGTCTTGGGCTTCTCTGTTTTCTTTTTGTAATGTTGTTATAGTTACTTCACTTCTGTTGGCAACTGACTCCAAACTTCCAGCACTATTTTCTGCCTGGTGAATTCGTTCACGAAGAGAATGAATTAAAGCACCTTGCCGAGCATCATTCTGTTTTAAGTTTTCCATTTCATTACGGAGTTCACGGATTTTTGAGTCCTTGCTATCATTGTCTAATTGTAATTCCCTGAGCTTAGATTCTAAATTTTCACATTTGACTTGCAGTGCAGCTAGCTCACTTCTTGCATTCTCGGCAGCCATGCGTTCAGCACCCTTCCAGCCATCCTAAAAAAACATAATTTTAGTCAAAAATTGTATGTTTGAAACGAATTTGAAATTTTTTTTTTATTAAGATATTAACTTTACAAAAATATAAATATTTCTTAATATCTTTATTAATGATATAGTTATATAAAAAAACATTTGTCAGTTGTTATTTAGGCTGCCATGTTTTGTTATCTCTATGCAGTGAATAATATATTAAAAATTACTTATTCAGTATCTGTTAGCATAAGAACAGCAAACAATTATTCATTACTAGTATTCAACAAGCTGATTGGCTACATAGGTTTAAATCAATATAGATGGATGAGATTATATTCCAAATATGGAAAATGTATGAATAAATAAAGTATAATGGCGGACTTTACTACACTGTTTAATGTTGTTTACTATATCACCAAGTGGTCATAACACATGTGTTATGTCTTATTGTAACTTTCAAAATTAAAATTTTAACAAACAAAACTGAGTACATTTAAATTATTTTCTACCTTTGCCGGCATTTCAAAACTTCTGTGTGTAACGTTCCTGCTGCTTGCAGGTGTGTCGATTGAAGAAAGTTGGGCAATTAACTGATCCTTCTTTTTCATCTCCTCTTTGAACACTCGTAATTGTTCTTGAAGCTGAAATTTCATTGAAAAGTACTGCTTAAAGATGTTAAGTTTAATATTTAATAATAATTAAAAAAGTTAAATTTATTTTGTTTTTCTTTATTTCCTTAATTGCTACAAAATTATCATATTTGTTATGCTTGGAACATTTACTAGATTAATTATCCCATGCAGATGATGTCCAGTATTTGTAAATAAAAAAACAATTAATTGGCATTAAAATATATTAGCACTAACAAAAGGCTGGTAATAATACAAATATTATTTTTAATAAAAGTATATTATCTATTAAATATGTTTATATATATGCAAGCGCATTAAACTATGTTATTTAAACAGGTTGAGAACGTAAGTCTCGAATTTATTTTAAAAACTGGAAAAAATCCATACCTCAGATGTCATCCTTCTGGAGTGTGTAGGAGAGGTTGGTCTTTGATAAATACTTGGGCTCTGCGCTCTATCTCTGTATAATCCTGATGGTGCTGTACTACTGAAGCGCACGTGTGACCCGTGGATATCTATGCCTGAATCTTCAAACGTTTTCAAGCTTCTTCTTGTGTTCACGTCTATCAAGCCACTTCTCTTTATTGATGGTAAACCATCACCATACTTGTCGTCATCAAGATAATACGCCATCTCTAAGTTAAACTATTTTGACGTTATAGCAGTACGATATGTTCACGTCTTGTACTGTAGAAATCTTCACATGAAATGCTGTGTAGATGTGTTGAAGCCAAACAACTACCTGCCTTATCACCCAGCAACAACGAAACAAATATAGTAGACCACGTGACGGTCGCGGAAGTGACGTCACGTTTGCCTACTGGCCGACGCCATCTTGGATTTGTGTGCGTGAGTACAAACCGAAGTTCTAACGTTTAAGCAATTTTTTACCGATGTTCTTCAAATTCAACTCATTTACTGGCAGTATTTCTCCTACAACACAGGCTAGTGCATATATTCCTCAGGTAAATAACACTGTCACATCGTTTTGAGTCATTAAATTTAAATTCAGTTACGATGTCGGTTGAACCAATTCAATCAATTGCTTGCCCAGAAGGCAGAACAGAAGTTCAGAACCATTTAATATTTAATACTTTATCTATTTCTATCTGCATCAACATTATGTAGTAGCATAGCAGAAAGTATTGCCCTTTTTAATTAAACTGTTTAAGGTGTCTTCCTTCCAGTTTACTGAATGGCAGAGGTACTATATAAATTAGTCCTAGCTTTATGACCCTACTATCTTGCCTACGGCATAGTAGGGTCATAGTTCACATAATGCAAATAGGTGGAAAAGTTGGTGTCTTTCAAAAACACTCACCGTGTGTCAAAAAAT
>JAOXYB010051179.1:0-11680 GCA_028565635.1 Phoronis ovalis | reverse complement strand
AAGGTAATTTGGAGGTCATTTAACGTTCACAAAAGCCAATATGAGCAACCCTGCCTTTGCTAAAAGGCTATCTAGTTTATCATTAATTTTAGATGACCTTTTTG
The DNA here is from genome assembly GCA_028565635.1 of Phoronis ovalis. Classification (NCBI taxonomy): domain Eukaryota; kingdom Metazoa; phylum Phoronida; family Phoronidae; genus Phoronis; species Phoronis ovalis. Next base: position 11,576 of record JAOXYB010051179.1, on the reverse strand, counting down.
TTGGTAAATACCATTTTGTATTGACTGCCCCATTTTCATCTCACCACAAAACCTATAAATGTAGTAAACCAGGTTGTTTTGTTTTTCAGATCATTTTAAAATTGTGCACTGTCCATTACCACAAAGATGAATGGTGATGTAGAGGGCCAAAACGGCAAATACATTGACACTGTCGGTGAGTGAATGTAAATCATCAATAATATTTTCCTGTAAATATATCCCAAGCTTAGTGCACTGCAGTAGGATCCGTCTTAGTATATGCAGTTTCAAGTCTATAAAATTGAGAGAAATTATGAGAATCTTGGGCTAGCTTGGAATTTAATGCCTTAAAAAATATCTTTTTTGTCCAAAAAAAAAATCAATTTATCATTTATAATTTCACATTTATTTAAAGAAGATTTCAAGTCAAGTATTCATTTGTAATAGATAAAATGAATGCTGATTTAACCCCATATCTTCCTTGGTAGGAGGAAATTAATAAAGTGCTTTTTAAAAAGGCTGCCCTTTTAAGTCATGTCTGTAGTGAAACTGCAAAATTATTTGTGTGACTAAAAACTGAAGAAATTAATGAAATGGATGACTATGCTAAATGCAACAGACATCCTTCTTTTTATATTTATATTGGATTACATGCCAATGAATACATTGATTTATTTTGGTTTATTGCAATGCAAGCCAATGCTGTAGATCGTCCTTGTAATAACAGTTAATTTAATCCCTAAAGTTAGTATTTATAGCAGATTAAACTCAATAGGTTGTCTTTATGCTATTGATTGTTTCATTAAAAAGCAGTTTGGTTGCATGGAATGTATGTAGGAATGTCTAGAAGTATTTATTCGAAGTAGATTTAACTACCAAAAGTCCAATATTATTTTAAAATGTTTTTATTCATGAGCACTATATAGGCAACACGATGGCTAGGCACATAGTATTTAAGCACTATGCTGATGTCACATAGTCATACTACTTCGTAACTTCACAGCCACAATGCATAACTCCACAGCAGCATGTCTAGCCATGATATATTTAAAAGGAGTTTCCCAAATATATCTTCACAGGTGTTTGAATCTCTTAAGGTTATCTTGAATGTCATATGTCTAAGAAATTGACATTTTTGGAAGGTCTTGTTTTGTTGTAATCTAAAGTTTTTGAATAACTTGTCTTTGAGTCATGTTAACTATTTCATTTTATGGGTCACAAACTCTGAAACTTTAAAAAAAATAATCTTCCAATATTTACACTCATGTTTAGTTATCAAATTGTGCAGTTTCACAAGCCATTGTCTAACATGAGTAACACATCTCTGTTGTTACTGTTTGTATTTTCAAGCTGTTTTGTATACTACACCTTGTATTCCTGATAAGATCATAATACTGCAAGGAGATAATTTTGAATATATTAAAGACATCACAAGTAAAACCATACATCTGGCATGTGCATGCAGTTAAGTTGCATGCTGCCTATATAATGCAAGAAACACAAATTTACCATGGTTTTAGGGCAGTCTTGTAATTCTACCAGATCACTAATAAATGTAATGAAAAGAACAAATTACATAGTAGTTAAAAAACTGCTACTCGATAATTAATTTCACTACTTTGTGGTCCTACCTACTTAAAGCTGCTTTAATTTTACCAATTATCAAGGCTTGTCGGGGTCATTGCTAAACGCTAGATAGCAATGAAAATTTGGCTTATACGTTGTTATCAATAATGATATGACAAGGCTAAAACAAACATGTTATACTCTTTTAGATCCTGAAGATCCTGAATACATTCGACAGCATCGAAGACCAGCAGAAGTCAAAGAAGATATCCGTCTAATGGACGATAGAAAACGTGTATCAGTGTCCATGAGCTGTGAGCCATTTCGTGATGAATTAGAAAATATTGTAGATGATCAGTGTAAACAGGGACCTAACCCAGCAAGTCTCCTAGCATTACAACAGCTGTCAGAGTTATTAATTCCTCAGGCCCGTTTGAATCAGTCGAGTGTGTATGGAAGAACTAAATGTGAGTATATATTGCTGGTATAAGTAAAATCATTACTAGAAACATGAGTTAATTCATACCGCAGAAAAAGTTTTGCGAAATCACCATCTGGCAAGCTCTGGTGCTCATGGATTTGCTCTGAACTCCAATTTACAATGTTGCTCATGTATGTGCTCTGAGCTCCACTTTACAGTGTTGCTTATGGATGTGCTCTGAGTTCTACTTTACAATGTTGTTCATGAGTGTGCTCTTGAGTTCCACTTTACAATGTTTCTGGATGAATGTGCCCGAGCTCAACTTTAGTGTTTCTCATGGATGTGTTCTGAGCTCAACTTTGTTATGTTGTTCAGGAAAGTGCTTTGGGTCCACTTTGTTCATACCTTTGCATGCCAAGTCATAATAAAAAGTATAAAATACTAGCAACCTAATCTTATGGTCATAAGTGCAGCTATAAAATGGAGCAACCTTCCCCAAACTGTTATATCTTCATAATACATCCTTTCATACATTAGCAGTTAATTTTTCGTGCAGTCTTAACAATACTAGAAGAAAGTCTACCCATGAATCGCACTATTCCGATTTCTAAAAAATTGTAATGATCTCTTGAATTTTATTGCTTTAGTCGGAAAGAACAACATGTTAACATTACAAAACACCCAAAATTAAAATGCCAGGTCCCCAAAAAACGAAACAAATATGTGCATTAATATTACAGTACTACATTTGAATGTAGTGTTAACAAAGCCTAGTGCTATGGTGTACTTAGGCCTAATTATAATACTATATAGACTTGAGTTGCTGGTAGCTGTCTCTTTAAATGTAGGTTCAAAAATAGGACTATCTAATAATGCTTCACAGCGCAGGTCTTGTTACAGCAACATGGCCAGCTCGTCACTGCGTCTTTGACAGTGTACATCTAAAGCTATTGCTTACTATCGGGAACTTTTTTAATGTTATGTGGCAATGTTCATCCTAATGTATAATTAATGTTTCCCCTAAGTATGCTATTATAATCATGTAGTGTCAGCAGTTGGAGAATAACAAACTCAATCTACCTGGCTGTACTGTTATGCTGGACACACTTTATTTTGCAGTTTCTACTCCAATTATCCCTGTAGCAGATATTAGAGGTACAGATTCCATTAATTATACAAAGGGGGAAAAAATACTGCGTTGTAAACTCGCTTCATTGTACAGACTCATTGACCTGTTTGGTTGGTCTCAAGGCATCTACAATCATATCTCGGTAAGTAAAGGAATTGCATAGGTACATAATTGGTAGGAAACTAATATAATATTTTGATATTTTTCAAAATAAGGTATTAAAAACTCGGAATTGAAGAAATGAAAGTCTATATTGTTTAATCTAGTGTGCGATTTGTTCTTTACATTAAGTAGTGGAAGCATATTTTAATTTTTGATTGAAGGTAAGTTGATTGATGGTTAGTATTTCTGATTTGTCATCGTCCACGGGAGGTTAACACTTTCCTATAAGTAAATAGATGAAGCTGATTTTATTTTGTCATTGTAGGTTTATTAACTAATTTATGCCAGTTAGATTAACAACTTTTTTCATTTCATTCCAAATAAAGTGTGTTGAAGATATGATACAAATATGCTGCATGCAATCTCCAGTCTGAAATTAGTTACACTATCTGTATTGGCTTGTTTGCGTAAGAAAAATTAAATATGTCATCTGAACAGTTTATAATTGTTTCGAATCAATCTCAGGTTCGCATAAACCGTGAGGAAGAACATTTCCTGATCAACCCCTTTGGTTTGATGTATCATGAAGTCACAGCTGCGAGCCTTCTTAAGATAAATATGCAAGGTGATATCATAGATAATGGAAACACAGTGCTAGGTGTCAATAAGTCTGGCTTCTTGATTCATGGTGCTGTCCACGCTGCTCGACCGGACATACGCTGTATTATTCATCTTCATACAGCAGCTGCAGCAGCAGTGAGTTTTTTAATACCATTGTTTTGTCTGCATAGTTAAATTTTGCAGCGAATTTAATTTTTTGGACATCTCTTGTTGTGGAAAAATTGTACATTTATGTCAGCCAAGTGCTCATAATTGTGTTTGAAGTAGTTGCCCTGTTTCTTTGGCTTTCATAAAATAGCTATCACATGCATCAAGCTAGGGCAAAGACAAACTAGCATGATGGGACTAAGTGGAATAAACAACTAAATGCGTACCAATGAAAATATATAATCATACAAATCGTAAAAGCAAATGTTATCACAGGTTTAGAGGAATGTTAGTTTGTTTGTTACAGTAGTGCATTTTTTATAACCCTGATTTATCTGTAATGCAGGTGTCATCTATGAAATGCGGACTGTTACCAATCTCACAAGAGGCCGCTATCTGTGGAGAAATTAGTTACCATGACTATGAAGGAATTGTTGTTACTGAGGAAGAAAAAGATAAACTTGCCAGAAACCTAGGACCTATAAACAAGGTTTGCTTTGTATAAAATTATGTTGTATTAGTTGCATAAAAAAAAAATAAGCATATCAAAGTTTAACTCAATCTTGGAAAGTTAAAGTCCTATTAATGTTAACCAGATCATTTCCAGTTTAGTTTGGCAAGTTAAAAAAATAATAAATGGCTCAGTTATCTTGACTTTACCAATACCAGTATGTTTTTAAATGTATGGTATCATGTGTTTAGCTTGTACTGTGTTTGTTTAGGTTTTAATACTACGTAACCATGGTGTTCTGTGTCTGGGCGAAACAGTAGATGAAGCTTTTCATTACACTACGAACTTTATGGCAGCTTGTGAAACACAGGTATAATTCTCCCAATTAGTTGCAATACGTTATGTGTGCTTTGCTTATCCTTGGCAAACTTCGTCATTAAACAGTAGTTGACGGTTGATTGTGCTTTCGAACATACATGCGTTAAATTTCAATAGAACATTGAAAAGTGCACTAAAGCTTAAGAATGGCGGTGCTTGTTATCCTATCAAAGCTATCGGTTAACTCATAAGTATTTTGATTGCAAAATTACTAGTTCAGCTTGTATTGTGATGGTTGAGGGGTAATCACTGTTGTTGTCATCATCGTCAATTATTAGAATGCCAGATGCTCAAATTTCATGTTCTTCGTTGTCATACTTTTCAGATTCGTTTGGCACCTCTTGGATTAGACAATTTAGTTAAAATTGACGAGGAAGCCCAAAAGAGAACTTTTCAAGTTGGTAGCAAAGGTGGCGGAGGTGTAAATACTGGAGGTGATGGAATAAAGTGGCGAGTAGGAGAACTGGAGTTTGAAGCACACATGAGGGTTTTAGATAATTCTGTAAGTGAAATTAATGTCTTCAGAAGTTTTGTAATCATAAGTGGCATAATTTGAAGCGCTTTACGAGGAAAATTGCACATTATAAGCAGTGTATTTCAATTAGTAGAACATTGCAGATATTGCATAAATATGTGGAGAAGCTTAGCCCCAGATCCACTAAAGTTTAGTATTGCTAATGACCAATTATGAGCTCCATTTGTCATGTTGCCACTTTCTGCAAAATGCATGGCAGTGTATGTGTAATAATAAGTTTCCTAGTGTTATATTAAACATGTTTTCCTACATCCAGTCTTGGAGGTTGTGTGATTTGCAATGTTTCTGTTTGCACAGGGCTTCAGAACTGGACATATCTACCGTCAACCAATGATTCGACGACCTAGACCACAGAGAGAACGTATGGGTAGCGAGGTGGAAGTGCCACCGTTCTCATCTTCCTTCACTCAGATGTATGATGATGAAACTGGGTAAGTTACATATTAAATTTTTTTGCTATTTGATAAAGATTGTCATTATAATTATAATAATATAGGATTAAGATATCCTTAATATTAGCACTTTTTAAAAGAGCATTTTACAGTTTCTAGCTTTTTCATCCCCAAAACATTGCTTGAGAATTTTTTTTCTCCATATTTAGAAATATGGATTTCATGTCTGATTTGTTCATATGGGAATGGAATAGTTTGTAGTTAACAGCTAACATTATAAAGTCCTTCAGCATACCAAATGATTTTGAAATTCCACTTGCCAGTTTTGTAACATACACTTGACAAATTGTTTTTTTTTTTTGTCAGCGACTCTTCTGTAAACTCATGTCCTGGGCAAGTAAATGTGTAAAATTGCATAAAATATGATTTCAAACACCTGCAGTTTAACTTCTCACGACTTACATTAAGTGTCTTCCTATCAGTTGAATTTATCAATGACAAGCTTTTGTTTTAAAATGTAATGATGATACTAGCACAATTATTGACCATATAATGCTTTATATTGTAACACATTTGCTGCAGTTGCATTACACATACTTGTAGCCGCTATAGACATGTAATATATAATGTACTAGCTGTTTTTAGTATGAACAAATTGAGGTTCTGTCAACACATTTGTTTAGTACACAACACAATGCATCTGAATACAGGTAGTGCAGCTAATGAAAGAAAACATTGCTGACTTTTGGATGAAAAGTATTCTGCAAGGTGTGTCTCCTTGACAAAATACACACCATACCATCCCAGGTTTAACCCATAAAATTTAAAGCATTTTTATTGTGGCTTGTACATATGGATGAATACATAGAGAATGTATTTGGTTCCTTATGCTTCCTTATCTTACAGCTCCCCCATAAAAGATGCTAAAGAAAAAGCGAAGAAAATACATAAGCAGCATTGGATTAACACCCCGAGTGCTTACACTAAACATGAAGTCAGTGAAGTGGGCACAGACACGCCAAAGAAATACGCAAAGGTATCAATTCTAGGCATATAGTTTTAATAATGAATGTGGCAACTGTTAAGTATATTATGTAGCATCATCATAGTCATTGCTTGGCTGCGGAACAGGAGACCACCAGACCACTCGATCCTGCACACAGTTTCTTATTTCTTCCGTGGTATTTTGTAGCATGTTACGAGAAAAAAAAACATTTTATTTCTATAAGATTTTCAAATCTTAGTTCTTGATCTACCATGATTTTGGACTATTTGTTTCATTAATAGCTAGCATTTTTTGCAACCCTTGTATAGGCAGGGAAAAGACTATGTAAGTTTCACTTAACAGTAAAATAACTGGACTTTTTTTGTTCACACGATGTGACATATGTGTTTTTTCAGTGGGTAAAAGATGAAAGTGGTAAACCACCGCAGCCCATAGCTACAGAAGATCCCAACTACTTCTGTCCTCAAGGTGACAACCCAAAAGAGCTCAAAGAGAAAACAAAACTAGTAAGCTGATGTTTATTTTGGATACGTTTTCAACTACATCAAATTGGTACTACTGCAATTTGTCACATAAGATTAATTTATTTACATATCACTCGTTGCAGACATGTTTCAAGGTGGTGTCAACTTTCAGTGTGTAAAAACGAAGTTGGGTTGAAAATTTAATTCGAAACTGATCCAATGTTGTTAAGTAAATGTAAAAGGAAATATTCTTAAAGAACTATTGTTTTATCTTTGTCGTATGGAATGCACTATGATACAAATTTGAATTTGGTATATAGGGTATTGATTCACATGGTATGTCGTCTCTTGACGGTATATTAAAGGTGACAAATATGTTTATTCTGCTGTCCAATTTATTTTCAGATTAAAAAGAGTTATTATGAAAGCAAGAAATCTGCAGGCCCTGAATCTAAAGTCTTAACTGGTGTTACATGGGACGAGGCAGCCAGAATGAAAGATGCGGAAAAGAGCGGAACTACAGATACTGTAGTGGTAGTTGGTGCTGTATCTAAAGGAATTATTAAACGTGAACATCAGCATAATGCTACTGTTTATAAACAGACTTACGCACAGAATCCATTTGATAACATGACGCCAGATGAAATTGAAGCATACAAAGCTGAAGTAGATCGTAAACAACGAGGGCAAGGTATAATACCGAATAAAGTTTTAAGAATTAAAAAATTTGGTTCTATAAGAGACATATGATATTAATGAGTATGATCATTTTAGCTGTATTATCATGTATTACCGTTTCTCTTGTTTGTCCAAGATGTTCATGGCTTCAGTGTAAGAAAATATCTGATCTGCTAATCTTGTATTGAGTTTGAGTTTCAACTGGTTTTGCAAATTCATATGTGCCACTTTAGAAGACCCATCAAATCTGATTGGATGCCAGAGATGAATTTGTGAACAACGTCAGTTTGGCATATCACTGCATGTTGAGATAAAAGATTAGACTCTTTCTGAACATAGTTTATCTCAATATGTTGCAGGGGATGGTGGCCTAGATGAATCAACTGAACAACCTTCATTCAATGAAACACCAGGTAACGTAATGCGAAATGTACAATTTAAGAATTGAGTTTGTCGATTCTAATTTTGCACTCTGTTGTTAGTCACTTGCCACCTTCAGGACCCTTTAGGACAATTGTCTCACAGAACTTGAAACAGATATAGTCAAAAGGTTTTTACAGCTAATCAAGGCACATTTTGTAGTTTGTCACTTTTAGACGAGGAATTCTAAGAGTACCAACATGACTTGTTAGAACTAACGTCGTAGTACATGTAGTTTTATTTAGTTCAGTTATACTTACATGTACATAAGTTTGTTTTGAGTTGGCATGTGTGTGTATTGACCGCATGTTATATTTTAAGTTCGAAGGCAACCCGTGGAGACATCTGTTGATGACATTCTCCCTGAACCTACACAGACAACACCAGGTAAGGAGTCCCATCTTGTGTTGTTTGCTGGGTATATAACTTTTCTGCAGATTGCATCAAATAACTTAGTATTTTCTAAATGTTGCTACTTAAAATAGTATCATTTTAAAAAGTTCTAAATGAATTAATAAATTTCATGTTTAGAGATTTTTGCAAAACTAATATCCATGACAACATTGCAAACTTTAATTTTATTCCTTATGCGCTAAATAGAGTGTTGTCCTGTTAGGAGTTTCCAACATTTGTGGAGATAGCTTTATTTATAAGAGTCTTCTCACAGCTATTCCATCAATTGCTTTACTCCCTACTGCTTGTTTAATACAGGTGCAAATTACCCTTCAATAACACTACAAATAAAGCACATCTGACTTTAAAAAATCAGGAAACGAAATTATAGAAAAAGAAATTATAAGAGTACTTTATTGTATATTATACCGTTATTTTAAATTTTGATAATTTCTATTGAATGCGTGCTTGGTTTGCACTTGAAGGTATAGGGGGGAGTTTGGAACAGCCATCCTTGAGAAGACTCTATTGTGTGAGCAGTAGTTAAAAAACACGCTAAGGGTACGGGAAGCTTCACGCTTTAGTTTCATCTTGCAGTATTGTGAGTGCTGTGGCTTTTTACTAACATCTATATGTGCGAACATATAACTTTGGGTAAACTAATAATTTTTTTACAAAAAATATATCTCAACATTCCGTTATGCTGATATGGAGTAACTGCAAAAATGAAGATTCTCGAGTAGCGTAAGGCAATTCACATCAATGAAATGTGGACTTGCGCGTATTTCAACCTAAATAATAATATGAGTCATCATACTTAATTAAAACTGTGGCAATGTAAAATATTTGAGTTTACATAAAGTTGAAAATTCTTAATCCTCTAGCACGTCGATCAGGAAGACTTTCATCGAGTAAGGAAACAAATATTGATGATGTACTGGATGATCCCAGTGCCACGAGTACACCTGGTGGGTAAAACATGAGTTAACAAGCTTAACTATAACCAAAACAGCTTCTTGTTATAATTACGAGCTCTGTTTGATAACTCTGACAATGCAGCGACACTCTTAAACCATATAAATCTGGAATTATTTTTTTTAAACGCTTTCTATCATGGTTCTTTTTATAATTTAACAAAAACACAACATTTTATTCTTAATAAAAACACAAAATTACAATGCAAAATTACTTAACTACACTTGCTGATAAAAGGTTGAATCTATTAATTTCAATGTGGAAATAATATTAGACAAAGTTAATAACTTAAATATGTATGACTGTGAAGTATGAAGAATTTGCGCTTCAGCTTTAAATGCCTAACATTCTGTTTATTACTTTTATGATGTCTGCATGTTGTACCAGAATTGCATGATTAGCCTTTGTGTATGAGCGAAGTATATTTTGGCAGCTTCCTGTGTTTAATTGTATATGCTTCTCAAGACCAGAAAACACAGACCATATATTCTAAAAAAATGTGACTTGTAAAATAACATTTTGGTCATATGTATGTGGATTTGTTTTGGGAAGTGAATATAATTTGAAAGAAAAATAAGAAAACATGATATTTAAGAAGTTTCTTCAGCCAAAATTGACACTATTTTTCTATCTTTTGCCCTTTGGAAATTTGTCGACTGATTTTGAGACATGTACTATTAACTAAAGCGTAAAATGATTTATGCAGTAAACAGGCATGGGACAGGTAACTAAGTTTCTAGGTACGATAAGTGGTTGTTGGTTCCACCGTATAGTGATACTACTAGAAAGTGTTTGTGACAAGCAACTTTCAAGACGTTTGTGTTGAATAAATCATACTATCTTGTAGATATTGTTTATGTGAATTACAGTGAGAGCACTATGAAAATAGTAAATTATACAAAATATATTGTACTGGAGGTTCTAATAATATCAGATATATAACCAGGAATCACCAAGTTAGATCAGCAGTTCGGTCATCTTCATACAGAGCAATTTATGCAATATTCATTGGTGAGTGCTGGTATTATATGAATGTAGATTACTTCACCAGTTATTGAATGGACATTAATGGCTACTTTGACAGTAGGTATGTAGAATATACAGCATGAATTGTGTATTTTAGCAGTACGTCCAGTTGCTCCCATTAAACGATCTAACTCTTTGGAAATACAACAAAACAAAGAAGGTAAGTAGTTACCCAGAGCCTCTCTGTGACTTTAATAATGGTCACTGGATATTGCAGGTCTTCTCAAAGCATGAAGGACAGTGCTTGGGCTTGTTATTCTTAAAGCTTATCTCTCATTTATCTTATTTAATAGCATGTCAACCTCTGTAAAGAGATTCTACTCAACTTACATTTATTTGGTGCTTAGAAAACTACTGATACTATTATTTCATCTATTCAGCTACTGCTTCATCTCCAAAAAGTAATGCTTTTTTTCTGAACATCCGCATGCTTTTTTTTAACAGTTTGTTGAAGCTTCTCTTATGATTTTCTTTGCAATTCCTAATTGGTACATTAAATAAGATAAATTTTATCATTAATATAATATATTCTTCTTTATTTTGTATTTTTTCTGGCATTGGTTGTTTTGTTAGTAGTTAATTGAATTCTGTTGCTTGTGTATTTGTTTTCATTCTTATTATTTTTTAGTCACTCATCTATTTAGCATATGTTAACATTTTATAATGATATGCATTGCTCCATAAGTTTCTCATACTTTGTTATGATCTGATTGCTAGTGCTACTTATTGTTTGATTTAGTTTTGTTTGCATTTTCAAATAGATTGAGAGGTTTCGGGTAACATATTTTATTAATTAGCTTCAGTTAGTATTTTAAGGTAGCAGAAAGAATTTGAAGTTCAGTAAGTGACAAGGAGAGGGATCGTTCTTACTTGGCTCTTTTGGAGGAGGGATT
>JAOXYB010051167.1:0-26286 GCA_028565635.1 Phoronis ovalis | reverse complement strand
TTGTTATTATTAGAGTACCTAGGATGCAGTGATAGTATATCCCATTGGATACTATATTAATATTTATTTATTTAACAAATATAGCAACTTTCTAGCCAGCTGACTGTGCGTGAAAGTGCTTTCCAAAACTTGGCGGGGTGGGATTCTCGAGAAAACATTATTACCTGGTGAATACAGTATTTTGAAAATAACCCTATGGTAAAAATGTATTTGCAAAAAACACTCAAATGTACACCCTATGGCAAAAACAGTTGACAAAATCCTTGAAATTTTGCACTCGAAAATGCAGCAACCTGAGGCACAGGGGGCTGGTGCCCTAAAAAAAATATAAAACGAATAAAAATATGAAATAAATATATTTCCACTGCTGTCATTCACACTTATCACCAAGTTGTCAAAAATCCCGCAAAAATGAAAAAATAAAACCAACTAGAAATGATCAATATAGCTCCTGGGTCCGAGGAGCTCGTAATATATATAATAGTATCAAGGTGTGACACGAGAATTGAAAATTTCTTGGTTGAATTTTAAAAAAATCAATTGCCAATCAGCGCAAGTACCCACAAGAAACTAACCAGAACAACTCTTAACACCTTAAACTAGCGTAAAAATTTTTTTTCGTCCACGTACCTCCACAGACATACGCAATATTCAACAACAAACTCAGAAATTGTCCGGAAGACGCTAATGCTCGAGGAAGTTGACCTTCCACTCTAAATAGGTCACCAGAAAAAGTACCGATGCCGCAGAAAAACGTTGGTTGGACAAAGATTCCTCATCACCATGCTTCGTCTGCTGACGAATCTTTGTCCAGTCAACGAGGTTTTTCTGTCGGCATCGGTACTTTATGCTGTAGATTTTTCCAGTGTCCTATTTAAGAGATGTTTGAAATTAATTTGCAAAAAGAACACACCATGCCCATGGTAAAAAGTGTTAAGTAAACAGTAAAAGTGGAGACTGAAAAAGAGAGGGACCATATGGCGGCACATATATATGACTGACTATGCTTATTTATCCTGTTGAACCGAATGTCGCTTGCTTCACTTCGTGTCGATATGTGCACATCAGTCATCAATTTGTAATATCTCTCATGCCCGGTGGACATCATATGATTCTAGCAGGCAATTTATTTCCATAGAACAATGTATTCGAATAAATAATTAGTTTTTTTAGTATAATGAAATTTAATACTGGTTTCTGTGAACATTTTTGTAACACTATTTATGATTTTATTTTCATGTCTTCACTACAGCATCCAATTGGACACCCGCTTTCCACTCGATTGATATTGCCTGCTACCGTGCCGAAACAGTGTACCTATCACAGTCCAAACTAATTATTAGACAATTAACTCACATTTAATTTTTTTGTTTAGGTAAAAAGAAGCACAAAGGTAAAAAGGACACAGTTGATGTTGGGGTAAGGCATACATTGTGTTCTTTTGTTGATTCAGATCAATTTTATGCTGTAGACTAAACCTAATAGTGTGCATCTTTGAATGCTCTTGATTTATTACATACTAGTACAATAATCATGTTGTAAGGATGAGTTTTCCTGCAGTGATACAGAAATCCTGTTATAATAAAACATTTCTAACTACCAAATGTTCATGAAACTTTGGTTTGTTTCCATTTGATCAAAAGGCTCAAAAAATTTAAATCCACGTATCTTTAAATAATTCTAAATAATAATTATAATATGATTTCCTTACTTTTCATCCTCTGTCTGGTCCAACTGAAACAGAAATCACTTCCAAAGACTACCTACATAATGTGTGTCAGTATTGGTTTTAAAACTTCTACTGCAGAGCCTTGTTCCAAATGTTTGGTGCCATGCTTATTCTGAATTACATGCATTTGTAGGAATTACAGACATCTGAAGACTTTCTTATCAAGCCATCAAAAGCTGTACAAGAATTAGATACAAGACAATGGCCACTTTTATTAAAGGTAAAATACGCTATATTGCAGAAAAGAATAGTGTGAGGAACAAAGTAAGAATGTTGAATAATTACTGGATGTGGATGCAATTATATGACTTCTTATCAGACTTGTTGAAAATGATTCTGATAAATCATTCAAGTCAGATATCAAAATTTAAAAGTCACATAGTCTCTTGGACGTTTACTTGGATTTGCATTTCTGTATGTAGAAAATTAGTTTTTTAACATTAAAAATATTGCCAAAGCTACAGCTCTTCAATAAAGCATACTTAGGGAAGATCTTAAAATTTTACAAAGCGATTTTATATGAAATCCAGCTTGTTCTTTCCTGTCTAGTTCTGATTTCTGCCTATCCAATGGAATTCTGTTTAGAGCTTTGTCTGGTACCGACAGCAAACTGATGCCCCTGTAGTACTTGCATCCTCTTAGATAACCATTCCTTGATAGTTCACTAGGTTACTTTGGGTCCTTTCTTGTGGTACCTGTTCAACTTCCAATATACTGAAAAGGTGGTATAGCATATCTGTGGAGGTCTCAGATTCTTCCCTTAAGTGCTTCTGCTAGGATCCTAGTAAAGTATATATTATATTCATTTTCCAGAATTTTGATAAGCTAAATATTCGGACAGGACACTACACACCCATTCCAGCAGGCTGCTCTCCACTTAAGAGGCCAATTGAAGATTATGTCAAGTAGGTTGCAATATTCATTGTTATCAATATACTTCTTGTTCTCTTAATCACATTACTGTGCTTTCTGATATCATACGCCAAACTGCAACATCACTTGTCAATGCTCTCAGTAATGACACTCAACTTTCCCAGAACAGTATCAAAATTGTACCCAGAATTTTACTTTGTGTGCTGTAATGCATTAGTTGTATCCCATTAATCTGGCTGCTGGCATGTGTAGCTGTACTAAGCTTAAGCAAGTGCTTGTCAGGTCAAGCGGAACCTGTTAAGATGTTACTGATGTAATTAAATATAGACTTCTAGCTATGAACAACACAACTTGCTTGCATCAACTCCAGTGTATCTGGCTTTATTATCTCCTTCAAACAACTGTTTATTTATCTTGTACAGACTGGTACCTACTGTGCAGCTAGGTATAAACGTAAAGGGAACATACCATTCGGGAACAGGGGCTAAAGGTTAAAATTGCTACACATGCGCCAGATGGCATACTTTGATGTTTGTTCTTTTTATACAGATCTGGTTTTATAAACCTCGATAAACCAGCCAACCCCTCATCCCATGAAGTAGTGGCATGGATTAAAAGAATTTTACGTGTTGAAAAAACTGGTCACAGTGGAACCCTTGACCCCAAAGTTACAGGTATTCATGAAGTTCTAATGGTGTGAGCCAACTGTGCCACTTGCAGACAAATAGTTTTCATAATTCTTTTTATTTGCTTTATTGACCAGTTTTATTTGTAACATGATTAGTATTCTTCGTGTTGGTTGCAAATCTTGTTTTCCACCAACTGATTTAAATATCTTTCAAGGTTGTTTAATTGTGTGCATTGAACGGGCAACAAGATTGGTGAAATCGCAACAAGGGGCTGGCAAAGAATACATGTGTATATTCAGGTTACACAGTGCAGTTGACGATGTCAAGAAAGTGACCCAGGTATGGTAAATAGAATACTGAACCAACACTGTGCCTGTTGCTATAACAGCATTATTTATCATTCAAGTTGCATTTTGTGCAGATTTTCCTGTCTGTCTCACCAGTTCTAGTTATGAAATCTTTTATGCGTCATTGTTATATACAACTTCTATGTGATGACAATACATGCTCCCTCATCTGAAAGTCCATGAGGATTGGCATAACTTACCCATGTCTGATAGCTTACAATTATGTATGTACATACATACATATACACATACATACATACATACAACACAAAGTAACACAAACCTCAATAGACATATATTAGTATTTGTAAAATTCCAAATTTTTACAGGGTATAGAAACATTAACTGGTGCTTTATTTCAACGTCCCCCCCTTATATCTGCAGTCAAGAGGCAGCTACGTGTTAGAACAGTATATGAAAGTAAACTTCTTGAATATGATGCAGAACGAAATATGGGTAAGTACTTCCATGTCCAATATGCATCACTTTAGAAATATTGTACATTTACAAAAGTCTTCACAATGGTTTTTTACAATTTAGGACTTTAATTTGATGACATTTGTCATTTGATGTCTTCCTACCCAATCGTCCTATTTTATGTGACTTGAGTGCATTACTTGGCTGACATAGTTTAGGACTGCGGTCTCTTCATTAATTCATGTACTGCATCTCCTTATCTCTCCAGGCATTTTCTGGGTGAGTTGTGAGGCAGGCACATACATTCGTACCATGTGTGTACATTTGGGCTTGCTACTGGGAGTTGGTGGACAAATGCAAGAGCTGCGACGCAATCGTTCTGGCATCCAGTCAGAAAAGGTAACTATGGTAACCGGGTTTGTAGTTGCAGTAACTGGTGGGTGCAGCATAATTTTTTATTCACTGAAATATTAAGGGAGTTAACATGCATTCCAGTCAGATTTTGGCTATCTATTACAAGGCTATATAATGTGCTATAACTGAATTAATAAGTTTGCAATTGAGAAAACAAGAGTCATGGAATCTGATGCCTGATATAGTAATAGTAGCTGTGGTAATACATGTTGCACGCAAACCTGTGCAGGGGAGAATAAAATAGGTACAAAGCATAAAAGATTATATAAGTTGTAAGTGTAGCAAATGTAGCACTAATTAATTAAAAAAATTAATAGGTTACGTTTATTGTTTAGGGCGGTTTGATGACCATGCATGATGTACTTGACGCACAGTGGCAGTATGATAATAACAAAGATGAGGCCTACTTGCGACGTGTTATCAAACCACTTGAAGCTCTTCTCATATCCCACAAGAGGATTGTGATGAAAGACAGTGCAGTAAGTATGAATTAAAGAGCCATAAAGATATGTTATACAGTTTTCAAAACTGTTTGAAATCATAATCCATGTGGCAATAATTCGTGTCATTTGAAATAATTTTGCTTCTTTTCTTTTACAAACATATCTAATCAGCACTTGTTCTAACAAAATTAATATTTCTTGAAGGTGAAATTAATTGTCATCTGTAGTGAGTAGCTAAATTACAGTTTACACACATTGATTCCTATAAATATATAAATTTTAATGCTAGGTAAATGCTGTGTGTTATGGGGCCAAAGTGATGCTTCCTGGTGTGCTGAGGTTTGAAGATGGAATTGAAGTTAATGATGAGATTGTCATTATCACAACAAAGGGTGAAGCAGTTGCATTAGGTTTGTTTTTCATGTGAAGTTTACATATGCAGAAAGCATATCTTTTTAATTATTTCAACTCAGTCACCAAAATATTAAATAGGTATAAATAAAAATGTAAACGTATCTACTGCTAGTAATTTAATATTAATTTAATATTGCACAAATCAGCGTGGTTATTTGTTTATAACAATGTTTTTACCAACTACATGCATGCTGTTAAACTTGAATGTTTGTACGAGTAGTGTAAGTAAAAAAACAAGTTTATACTAAAACTTGATTTAATGTTTTGTAGCTATTGCCCAGATGACTACAGCAGTCATGGCAACATGTGATCATGGCATTGTTGCAAAACTAAAACGTGTGATCATGGAGCGAGATACTTATCCTCGCAAGTGGGGCTTAGGTCCAAAAGCTAGTCTTAAGAAACGTATGATCAAAGAAGGTTTATTAGACAAGCATGGAAAAACAAATGAAAGCACACCAGATACTTGGAAAAACACATATGAAGATTATAAGTAAGTGTAAAAATAGAAGACATAGTGCAGAATAATGAACTGTCGATAAGTTTAATAAATGGATAGAATTGTGCATTCAGTCTTATTAGTTTTATCATATTAGCTAAGTTATATTTAAAATACATGTATCATGGTTACTTTACTTGCAACCTAGCTAAACGCCAAACAGCTGCAATGTTGGATATCTTTCTGTATTTCTTGATTATAATTTTAGTGCAAAGAAACAGAAAGAAACAGGAGCTGGAGATGCTGCCATTGGCATAGCTGTGCAAGAAAGTGGTACACCTGCTTCCAAGGTATGAAAGACTTCTCCTGTAGCTGTATGTTGTCTGTGACACAAATATGCTTCCTGGCAAGGGAGATCAGTTAATCAAAAATAGCGAACAGTTCCTTGCTATGCTGTGTCAACATTTTTATGCCTATCCATACAGTGGCAGGCATGTAGTCGTATACATTGTCGTCTTATGTAACACTTTCTTTGTCTTGCAATAACCGTTTAAGTTTTATCCGATCAACTCCATATTCAGTACCGAGTAAGTACAGGTTAGATATAATATTGATCCGGATTACTCCCAATATGCCCTACTTCTGGTCTTGTTTATTCCTGAGGAGACATGTCACGTTGCATCTATAGCCGCAGGCGAATCGCTGCCTGGACGATTCAAAGGTAGAACTATGGACGTAATAAGCTGGATGGCATTTTAAAATGACCTTGAGAAGTAAGTCAAATGCCTGTACAAATCTTCGACATTTTTTGCATCTCGCAATAACTGCTACAGTTTTTATATGATCAGCTTCATGTTTGATACAGGATGAATACCTGTTAAAGTACAGGTGAATTGGATCACTTCCCAAGATGGCCGACTGGCACCCATGTTGATTCTCGAGATTGTACATCGCAATAACTGCTTCAGTTTTTATCTGATCAGCTTTATATTCGGTACTGAGTAAGTACAGGTTAGATATAATACTGAATGACTTCCAATATAGGATTCATGAAGGCCATAGTTTGGTGGTGACATTTTAAAATGACCTTGAGAAGTGGGTTAAGTGAATCTTCGACATTTTTCATTATGCGTGAGACTTTCTTTGTCTTGCAATAACTGCTTCAGTTTTTATCCGATCTACTTTATATTTGGTACAGGGTAAATACAGGTCAGAGTACAGGTCGGTTGTAATTTTGGTCTGGATCACTTCCAAGATGGCCGACTGGTGGCCATGTTAGTTCTCGAGATTGAACGTCACAATAACTCCTTCAACTTTTGTCTGATGAGCTTTACATTCGATACCAAGTAAGTACAGGTTAGTTATAACATTCACCTGGATTAGATCAAATGCCAATCTGAATGTTTGACATTCTTCATTGTGCATAACACTTTGTTTGTCTTGCAAGAACTACTTCAGTTTTTACCCAATCAACTTCATATTCGGTACAGGATAAGTACATGTCAAAGTATATGTAGGTTATAGTTTTGACCTTGATTACTTTCAATATGGCTGACTGTTGGTCATATTTGTTCCCGAGAGGACATGCCACGTTGCTCCCATTTCGAGAAAGACAAAGCACTGACTAGATATTCAAAATTGGATTCGCGAAGGCCATAAGTTGATGGGCATATTAGGCTTTGCTTATGTAACTCTTAATGGAACTACTTCAGAAATTGTCCAGATACAAATCAGGACTACAAACCACAATATGATGTAATCCTAGTGATGTGATGGGTATTAGACAAAACAAATGTCTTGTTATTTTGTATTGTAAATTTTAATCCGTTTGAAGTGAAGATCGAATAATCAACTGTGAAAAACATGTCCTTGACAGCAAATAAAAATTCATAAAAAGTACAGCTTTCAGCAACTTATCTTCCTTTTGATGATGTGCTAAGAAACAACTGACCAACTAGCATTATAAACCAAGTCTTTCTGAGAATGCACTGATTCACCTTTCAGTGGTTAATAAGTTATAGTTCTGTTGCAGAGAAAACATGTTTCAAGCTCAAGTAGTAGCTCGGATGAGACTGAAGCTCCTGTTGCTCCCAAGACGGATACACCTAGTAGTGAGAAGAAAAAGAAGAAGAAAAAGGACAAAAAGAAGAAGGACCATGATGGCGAAAAGGTACAATTGCTAGAAATGATTTGAATGTCTGGGTGTTTTCTACACTGTGTCATTTTTTGTTATTGGTTATGATTATGAAAGCAATGCAAACTTTTTTAGTCAGGAATATATGAAAAATAACTTAAATCCCATTTGTTTGCGGCATACATGTACAATCTTGCTATGTACAATCTTTTCCTGCACCTCACTGTGGACCTCATGCAACAAAACTTGTATAGCTTAAAAATAATTATTGCATACATGCATGATATTTCCATAATAATTATTGCTTACATGCCTGATACTTCCATAATAAATCATAGTTATTGCACAAGATGGTCAATATATTTTTAAATCAAATTGGTGTAGGCCTGCTGTGTTCCCATTGCCTTCTAAGTATCCTCACTTTTAACTATTAAATGTTTAACAAGGTTATTTGCCACATATTTCAGAGTTCAGAAAAGAAAAAGAAGAAAAAGAAAAAACAGAAGAAAGCTGATTCTTCCGATTCTGACTGAATTTTTAACTCTCAAGTTATATATTAAAAGGATATTGAAAAATTAATGTCCAATTGTCCAATAGGAACTAGTCAGGTGTTATCAATCATGATACTGGAAATTACCAGTCAACAGTTTATTAGTACAACGCACCAACATGGATATGTTAAGCATCTATAGTTCTTCCAGCATTCAATAATTTTTTTCTCCGACTTTCATGAGGTGTACTGTCCATTTCATTGTCAGGACGATGCTGGGTAGTAGTCTTAAATAGCTAATTGGACTGCCAGTATGATACAAGTCAGGTAGTTTGAACTTGGATTAGAATAATGCTAGGCTTGCTAGGATAACCCTTGTGGTTAAATTGAATCATTTTGTAAAAGTTATATATTGCATTTATAAAGCTAATAAATTTGATGACTTATTTTATATATTATATATGTATCTGCTTTCTGTTGTAAATATGTCAGATGTTAGTACATGCAGTAACTGAACATGATAAGCAAGTGATCTTGCGTCTCGTTCCAAATCATGACCCCAGTACAGTTAAGGTATGACATCTAATAATTTGTATATTACAGTTTGCATAGATATGCAACCTTTGTTGTCTCATTGTACTTTGTCTCGTTTCGTAGCATCAAATACCATAAGGAAGACAAACACAAGATGTTTCCTACCATCTTGTACTGGTTATTCTACAGTACCACTTGCTTTTGCCCTTGGTATATAAATACTGCATAAATCATTGTCAAAATAATTCGTACCCATTAGATTAATCAAATAAGATATTAAAAATCAACTTTATTTAGTTATTACCAAGCTACAGAGATGGTCAGTTCTATAAAATCTAAAATTTACAGTACTGAAATATAGGTATGGATTTACTACTTGTTTACATGCAAAGCAATATACCTAGATTTTAGCTGCTGCAAATGGACCAATCTTTTGCATACCTATTAACCTTACAATTACAATATTGTCTAAATTAAAGTTGTCAATACTACAGGATAAAGTAGATTCAGTGATCGAATTGCAACTAAACTCTAAATTTTAATTATTTGTTATGGATAACTTGGCACACTCCTAACACAAAATTTGAAACTTGGACAATTTCCTGTTCAGTGTTCCCAGATGGGATAAATCGCTTGCAAACATATTTGCCTAGAATGCAGACTGCAAATACTAACAGCATTGTTTGACCTTCAATCTGCACACTGCAAACAAACCATGTTTGTCAACATGTTTTTGCTTACATTTTGCAGTACTAGTTCTACTTTGTAAAGAAATTTTCATGGCAGCCATCGCAAACAGCGTTTTATCATGCATGGTTTAAGAACAAGATCTTATATAGCCTGTTCAACTTAATTAGTAAAATAATCTTTAAAAAATAATTTTATCACATTAAAGCAGATCAGTTAACATGCATAAAAAATCAAGTAACATGTACAGCATTTTCAAACTTTCACAAATCAGGTGCTAGTTACAACTATGTATTTGTTGGGTTATTCATTATTTAAACACAAATGCCTATTGTAAATCATTGTACTGATTTATGCAGTTGCATATATGCCAATAGGTGCTAAATGCCATGTTCACAATTATAAAGCTACCAAAATTCATTTTAGGCACCAAAGTTTATTTAATATCAAATAATGAAATTGCTTATTCCCAAATACAGTAGTCATGATCTGCACATACTAGAAAAAAACCAATCAGAAACGAAAAATAATAGTACCTGTGACAATAGTTCACATCCAGTTTTGTTTACGGGTGATGTCTGACCATTTAATATATACCCATCAAAACAAGCAGTTAGTCGCAACTTGCAAATACATTAAACACTGGAGTACTGTTCTCATAAAATGCCCGAAAAAACTTTTATGCTACAATATCTATTTTCACTTTATGTGCCACCAATTCTATAGATTTTGCTTGTGGTAAAAATACACTGAATTAGTTGACTAAAATATTTTTATATAACCACCAACCTTGTAATAAATACCTTTACAGTTTTGATTGATGCTTCACCTTCTTCAGAACTGATGTAAGAGTACTTTCATCTCTCAGCAAGATTGCATCACAGATCCTGCTTGGAGGGTATTTACCCACATATTTATTTGTGTTGTTCTGATTTCCAGGATACATTTTGAAGCATGATTTACAACTATGAAGGTATTTTGAAACTGGGCAAAAATATTGGTTGTGTTACTTTCTAATCATATGTGATTTGCCAATCTTATGAATCTACTTAAATACATTTAACTTAATTAAGGTAACATTTAATTTACTAAGCTCAGTTTGCTACCTGAATTTCGTATAAAAATCTTTGTACAATGCATAACTTGAATTAATTTTTACATAAAAATGACATCGTCATCAAGTATGCCGGGGATAGCATACTTTATTTAAAAACTCCTCATTCAATGAAATATCTAATGAACCTTAATAAACCCAACTAACTGGAACCCACTGTGGTGTTGTACAAACTTGAGTGATTTCTCGCTCCAATGTTCTGATAGTTTCTTCAATATCATTATTCACTATTTTAAAATCAAAGAAATGTCCATATGCTTTCTCCAGAAGGTCACTTTCCTTAGATAAGCGTTCTAGGCTCCCATCCTGCAAAAAAAAGAATGAAAAATAGTCAGCTAAAACACTTCAGTATTTTGAGGTCACATGAAAGTCAGGTTCCTCCAGAACTGATGAGGATAGTTAATACGAGAAGACTGAAAGCTCTCATTTACATACATCTAGAATATATGAAACTCCTAGAGTTTTACATATCCTAGCTTACTGAACATTATGTTAGCTAGATTTATATTAGAAATATTTTGCAGGGAATCAAAATGTCATCAGACATTTGTGATGATGATAGCTATCAGTTAGAAAGAACATTCCAGCAATCTGTTTCTCTTTCTGTATCAGTGAATAAAACTAGGTAAAGTTGACACTAACAGACATCCACAAAATATACAATTTTCAAAACAAAATTTAGTACACTTGAAATAGACTGTTTCCTATTAGTATTATAAGATACAGTATGCAATTGACAAGGAAAGGGTTGTTTTATAAACAGTCACCTCTCTTGAAAAACTCCTTCGTTACTTAACAAGTTCAATTCGTTAATCTAACAAGTTTAGTTTATTACAACAAACTTGGATTATCAAAGTTCTAACAAATTATCACAAGTTCTAACGATTTCAGTAGAACTCGTTAACTATCGAAGTTCTGATGAATTGGTTGGGTGTCTTTAATACAATGTTAAGCTAATAAAATAAAATTTCTTGTACGCTTTTTTTGATAGGATATTGCAATGCATGTTCCAACAAATTCTAAATGCTTTTTATTAGACTATATGATCAGAATTTGTTCAGGATCATTTGAACAAATATCAAATCCAGCGTTCTAACGAATTGAACTTGTTAGGCTCACAAAAGAAATTGAACTTGTTAAATAAGAAAGTTTTAACAAGTTCTAACAAATTCAAGAGGAGTGACTCTGTATAAACAAGGCATACTGCAATACCTATTACAGCGGAATACTGAATTAAACACAGAAACTTAATAATAATAGGAGTTCTTATAAATATTTTCATAACATACTTACTTTTTGCAAAAAATAGTAATATAGACAGAATACTTAGTTTAGCTACGAAAGCAGTAGATAAAAAGAATGTGCTTTCTACTGAATTTTTACTATCAAACTTGTAACATCATATCTGTTTTTAAAAAAATTAGCAAATGCATACTCTAAATCTTTTTCCTAGTCATCATAGCAGTGGTTAAAAAAAATCTACATATTTGGTTTGTCCACTTAATATCTGTAAGCCAATCAACAACTGATCATGCAATTCAAACTCTCTTACAAATGTGCTCAACACACAGGAAACACTTGGTACACGACAAATGCTTTCGATATGTGTATACAATGCAATGCTGCTATAAACAAAAAAGGTGTCCTTATTTCAGTTTCGAGACTCGAACAAACATTTACTTGAAAAAAAACGTGCACTAACTAAAAGCACTAGAAAAACCATAAGGCAATTACCAGGTGTGTGCTATGACTTTGCTGAAAAAGTTATACGTAGGAACAAAAATAATTATGACAAACAAATAGCCTATTTAAAAGTATAAAAAACATGGGTCATAAGCAATGTGAGAGGCTTTCGCTCATTTTATTGGTCCACAGACAAATATTGCAAAATGTAATTGGGAACCAGAAAAACTATAGCAATTAAAAAGTACTTTGTTTAACTGTACCTGCAAAAGACCAGTTTGCAAAGTAGGCAGTGTTTGGAAAGACTCACATTGGATTAAAATATTCGTAATTATAAAAACAAAACAGTTATGACCAATAGGTGAAGCTGCATTATAACAATTTGTTTGCAAAAAAAATCCTTCGGTTAAAACAAAGTAGTTACAACTAAAGTTACAGAAGCTATATTATACACCCCAGGAGTTAAGGAATCTTAAAAATCTAAACAATAATTAGTTTTAGTATTGCAGTTGGATATAAAAATAAAATCATGCATATACAAATAATTTCATGATCAAAGCAAACTGATTTGTGTCAGTACTTTTAACTTTATGTAACTAGAATTATAACCTCAAACAATACCTCAAGCCTTTACAAACTTAACTGCCGCGACTTGAAGCATAAGCAATGTACTCCACACAAAGTATACATGTTGACGAGTTTTTCAACAAACCTTGCATACAATATTAAAGTGTATACGTGTTCAGATCTCGATAGTAAAATTCAAAAACAGAGGTGTAGTAAAGATTCACCAAAAAGAGGCAATCTACTACTACTGTTTGCAAGGAAGTGCAACCCTGTGATACCAAGCCCTTCATTTAGCTATTTACATAACAAATAAAGATATCATATCACGGGGTCACATCTCGTTGCAAACAGTAGTAAATGTACTGTGGACTGTCGATCGTTTTAAGCCACAATAAACATTGCAAATCACTCATTAATTCTGTCTCCAAAAAATTGTAATATATTTCATACATAATGGAGAACATTATTTTAAGCAAAAAAAAATTTTAACAAAAGTAAAAATCTAAAAAGCATGCACTTACATTGACACCTCTAACATCTTTCAAGGCAGAAGGGGCGGGAGCTGCTATGAATACAACAAAAGGCGCATATTCGGCGGCACGCAAAACTTTCAAAGCCTGTAAGTATATAATGGTTAGCCACATCACAACTCCATGCTCATACTCATGCTTGATATCCAGTCACATCATCAGGAGCACACTCACTGGCCATTACAACAGTTTGCTTCTTGAAATTGATACTCAATAATAATTCATAGTTGGTAATAAAATTATGAACTGGTATATGTTTAATTCAGTGCCAAGTTAGTGATTTTTAAACTGTAATTTATAATATTTTCTCATTAACAAAAAGCCCTGGTTATTAAATATTATAAAGGTTCCATACTTTTGGTATAATTACACCATGTGAACTACTTAGAGTATCTATATCGAGGCAAACTGTAGTATGTTTGGGCTGCGGTAATCATAGCAGTGACGTGTTAAGTCTCTTGAAAGAAAAAGATAACATGAAAGACATCCAAATAAAACTGTGTATACAGTAATATTTGCTTCTTTTTCTTCCAAACCTAACACATTACTACTTCAAGGCAAGGTTCACCATTAAGTTACCTCATCATGTACAATAACAGTGGGAGCAGCAATGAAGACCACAAGTGGTGCATAATCAGCGGTACGTAACACCTTCAATGCCTGTTTAAAAAGAATAACCATCAGATTTTAATAATAATCCTTCTCTTTTTTAGTCCATTGCTTCTTTCAAAAGAGTTGCCTATAAAAATTGGCAACAGCAGATGTATTCAATATACATTACACTTTGAACATCAGTCGTACAATCAGGTGTTTGTGACACCTTACAACAATCACCTGACTGAGAACAGACAATCAGTTTTTGCTTTCACCAAAGGTTGCCCTTCACCAAAGGTTGGCAGTCCTGATGAAGGTAGTGTGATGACATTTAAAAGCTTTTGTTCGCTAACTTTAAGTTATAGCATCATAATAGGCAATTACATTTTAACTACAGTATATATGACCTTAAAAAAATGACCGTCTTAAAGGTAAGTAGTCAACTATCTAGGTAAATAAATAAATGCTATACAACATCAATTTGGTAGTCGTTGCACATAAGGCAGTTAAGAAAAACTTTGTCATTAAACAAATTATGCAAATGGAATTGGTTTAGAATTATAGAAGAATAATAACATAGCACTATGGTATAATAAGCAACAAATACAGTGCAGATGACTTTGAAGCCTAGACAAAACTACATATTGAAAGAAATCTGCAAATACTAGATGTGCTGTAGCATACAAATTAAAGCATAGTGGTGAATTATAAAGATGATTTTCAAATAAAGACTTAAGATACTGAAAACTAAGCAAGAAAAATAAAAATAATATGAACTTATTATAAAACTCACTCTGCCACCCTCGTGATTTAGCTAAAAGGTGTGGAAAAGGGTAAAAAGAACAAATTTTAATGAAGAAACTGAGCCAACAATACACAATACAGGCTGCAAACTAAAATGGCCATATGTTGAATCTACTGCTTTATAGTGGATGGGATAACTACATAAGGTGTGCCACTACGGTTTCCTTTAAATCACAATTTAATATTTTATTCAAAACATTATTTTATTGACTATTTTATGTTTAAGTAATGTACAGTTCTACTATCAACTGAGATATGGAAACAATGGAAAAGTGATGGCATCCTGCTGGGCAGATTTATAACAGTAATAATTTTTTAACAAACCAGTTTGCTCTTCTGGATAATCATAAATTATACTAGTTTATGTAGTTTACCGGCTGTAAAATAATTAGAAATTAAAATAACAAAGTATCTAAATGTACGTGCCAACATTAATTTTATGGGTACAGGAAAATGTGTCGTAAAACACCATATGCGCAATCATTTTGAATATTATGTCAGATAACTAAATCATTTGTACCAATAATGCAAAAATCCTGTCTCGTTACAATGAAGTGTTTTGCATTACCCATTCATGATACATGAATCTTGCCACATCTAAATTAGATTTGATGATATCTCACCTGAGGTTCCACATCTAATATAGCCATTAATCCGTTCTCATGAATTTGTCGAATAGTTTCTAGTTTAGTGCCATACATAGCTTCTTCATGTGTTCCATATTCTAAGTATTCATTATTTGCAATGTCCATCATCATTTTTTCGTGCGTAACAAAAAAATAATTTTTACCATTTTCCTCTTCTTTCCTAGGAGCTCTTGTTGTATCTGGAAGAAAATGTTAATCTTGTTACTGTTATTTTCTTCACAAACCTAGCATCTGACCAAGATACAAACATACGATCACTGTTGTTGATCAAATCTTTAATCCATAGTTCTACTTCATCAAAAGTATGAACCAACAGCAAAATTTTTCTCAATGATCACAGTAAACTAAACTTACGTGGAATTGGATAGGCAAATTTATCAGGATGACTTGTAATAAGAGTATTTTTAATATGCCTCCTGCCAACGCCATGGGCACCTGAAATGTTAAAACGCAATTGATTAATTACCAAATGGCACTACCACTCAATTTATCAGTTTTCACAAGGATTGCATGTGTAACGTGGCGAGACCCATTCAGGAAAAGTTATTCACATTTTACACTTTAAGTCGAATTTTGTACAGTTTTATGGAAAAATAAATTAATAAAAGTATACATTATTAGAAAGGTATTAACTTAAGGATTATGAAAAATCACTTTACTTATCTATCACATGAGTATGTAATCAGTAAAGAGCTATTTTGGGTAAAAACTCATGTTTTTTTTTTTAAAAATACATCACCCCTGCAAATACCAAGCTAAAATTTGGCCAAATTAACTTCAAACTACAATTTTTGAAATTTGTTTTATGATTTGCCTCTAAAGATATGGGTGTCAGACAAAAACGAAAAATTTCTAGCAGTTGAATTTTGGAAAGTCATAACTTTTGAATGATAAAAAACTTCACAAATTGATAAATGTTATTAGAGTACCTAGTTGAAGTTAATTTTTGCTAATTTTCAACTTTGTTTGAAAATGTTTGAAAAATGTATTTTTACTGTCACCTAACTGATTACATAATCCTGTGACAGATAAGTAAAGTAATGTTTCATAATCCTTTCCAAAAATGTATACTTTTATTAGTCTAAGAAAATGATTTTGATGTAATAAATGATGGAACAGTATTTATCACCTAATAAAACTAATGTTCTCCTCATAAATGCAGGTAGTTTAACTACTTCTTCATAAGTCACCAAATCTAACTGATCAAAAACAGCATTATGCTTGGCTAAGTATTTATCTTTATAATGTTTCTTCTTTTTTCCAAACCAACGTTTTGATGCTGAAACAATAAGTACGATATAAAACAAAACATGTTTGTTGACTGCCACTATACATTTATACTCAAACATAAACAGAATATAATTTTTTTTTTTACTTCAAGAATCTTTATCTCTGTTAAGGGTACATCAACTGTGCTTCTCTATAGAAGGATTAAATACAGATGTCTAGACATATGTCACATGCTTTATCAACTGTTTTGTAAGTATTTTTTATTGTCAGACAGCTTCTTCATCTGACAGTGATACATTACTCATGCTTTAGTGATGATTCATTATTTCTTGGAATAATCCAGGATTTACTAAAGGTGTATCCCTTGCTTGGAATAGACCATTTTCATACACTTGATAGAGCTACTAATCTGGAACCCAAACATAACCAGTAAACGAATCATTGCATTCATTCTCAAAGTGCAGTATGCTGTGAAAATTTGGATACATAAATAGTGGCTCAATTGATCCACCAAGTGTATGCAATTAGCCTACTGAACTGGATAAGCCATATTTCTTAAACCTGCTGCAGAATTTCAGCAAAAAATCTACACAATCCAGCCTTAAAGTCATCACCGCAGTGCACAAACAAACATTGAAAATCTACTAGTTAGTTAGTGATACAAACCTTGTTCCCTTTTGGCTTTCTCAATAGCTAAGCATGCCGTCCTCCATTCCTGTAACTCAGGTGATGGAATAAGTCCAGCAGGGTCATCAACAGTTGCACCAAATCTTTTCGCTTGCCACCAGTTCCTATCGTCTTTACTAATAATGTTTAAGATGTCTCCCACTTGGAAGCTAAGGCCAGCTTGTTCACAAGGAATTAGTTCATCATCTTTCGGGTCATAGACAAAGAGTGCCCGCACGTATATCTTAACATAAATAAATATCATACATGTTACTACATATTGTTAGTTTCCAGAAATAGATAACTTTATTAACATCACAGTGTACTTTGTCTTTAATTTGCGTCATCATGATAATAAAACTGGAAATGCAAACTCGATGGAGGGTGTTGTGGTGCCACGTTACTGTAGTTCAAATTAGTCCGAACTTAGTACAAACTGCTGCACAAAAATATCAGACACCTGTCTCTGTTCACCTAATTATATGGACCCAAAAGACAAAGCAGTGTACGCAACAACTGATGTATATTGTAATAAGGAATTCATGGAAAATCATGATAGTTTTTTTGTTGTCCTTTGTGACAAATAACTTGATAGTTTTGTTTTACAAGGTTATCAATTTCTGACTTTTTTGTGTTATCTCATCAATCAACAAATTTGATTACTTTTTGCCATTTTAGTAGATTATTTTCACTGAAAACAATATTTAGAATCTGAGGAGTCAGACATGCTAAAACTGCAAGTAATACTGTAACATACTAGTGTCATTAAACTAATTGTTGGTAGTAGCAAATACAATACTCCAATCTACAATTATATCATGATTAGTTAAAATTGTCAAACAGTTGTATTAATTGCATACAGTGAAATTAAAATTGAAAACCAGTGAGCTTTCGTGTAAGGTTAGGGAGCAGAGTTAATTGAGATAGAATTACACCAGCTCCATTTTGATATGTACTGGACCACTGCAGGTATGAACTTGTATTGCTGCTGTGATAATTGAAGGTAAGTCAAATATGTTTGTTGGTAATATTTGTGAAAATGTATAGGTACAAGAATTACCTCATAAGCTTATATCAACAGCCACTTCAACATTATTTTACAAAAATGACCACAGTTTTCACCAGGAACCATGAGAGATTAAAAGCACACCTTGCCAATTTCTTGCTGGCAGTATTGTCTGAACCCGTAACATCCGACATGAAAAGTGGCAGTGCTAATGTTTAGGTGAGCAACAGTGGGAAACGTGTTAATGTAAAAATAATTCTTGTGAAGTTTGGTGGAGCTGGTGTAGAGATAAAGCAGAAAAGATACAACAGATACCTCCTGTATTACCTCAACTTGCATTGGCTGGTGTCTGTAACTCGGGACGATTTTCAAAGTTACACTCCCTCGAGCATCTTTCTGGAAACACATATAAACAGACAACACATAAAATAAATAGTTAAAATTCAAATTACAGTGTGTTATAGCAGATGCAAGTTAAATGCAGCATGGCAGGCAGTAAACTTGTAACCTTAACGAGTTAACTTATTTTATTCTAAAAGTTATGCATTGACAAGCCAAAGTAAGTTTTTAGTAAACAAGTTGTATAGCATGGAAGCATTTAGTAGTTTATTACTAACCATATTGAATTATAATATTCTATTACAGAAAAAAATTGGTATAAAATTTCTTTTACATATAGTCAAGCTTCAAGAGTTGTCATAAACAGAAGTACTTTCTCAGTCAGAGATCTGAACATTCACAAAATAAGGTAGATTAAAGGCTCATCTTAATTCACAATAACACTTTCAGGGTAACATTCACTGTGGAAAAGACTTCATATGTGGTCATTTATCCTTCAAATCAGTTAATTCACTGTAGTACAGTGATCATAGTATGAGAAGCTGCCTCATATCTAAGCAATATTTTCCTTTACCTGATTTTAATTTCACTACATGTGATATTTATTGGTTACATTTCTGACTGTATGATTAGATATTATGCCATTTAGTTTACAATGCATTTTTCTCATCATTCAAAATTCTGTTATATATTTGTGATCTAAGGACATCATGGAGCAGCCAATTTTTTATAATACAAAATGGTAGTAAGCAAACATTCACAATACCTAGCACAACAAGAGCTTATAATAAAAGAAGCATAAAGCCTACAAACAACACGTCTATTTACATACAAACGTTATAAGAGAAACAACGAGGAATAGTTTATAACAGAACAGTCAAGAGAAATGCTTTTAGAAAAGAACAGTCCATATAATTATATATATAAATAATTCGTCTGTTGAAGCAAAGACACAAAAAAAAACAGAACTATAATCTAACACATGCTATAATTATGAGGTTCTATGAGCAGTTCTACGTAAACTAACTATTAAAATACATATTTTATTTCTCAGAAAAAGATCACACTGTCTGTACGAAGGAAAGACTTCAAAGAAAAACATCAAATATCACAACTTATTAACATAAACTTATCAGTTTCCTCCAATTTATATGATATATAATTCAAAATTTGTATCATTTGTTTATGTACAAGCCTGCCATGCGCTATTTTTGCAGCAGCCATGCACACCATAAGAGACAATAACCTATTTTACCTTAGGTGAGTGACAGGGTGAATCACACTGTTCACCAAGCCTAGAGTCTGCATTAGCAATGACTCGTAGTAGTACCGGGCCTTGCAAATCCTTCTGTTCACAGCAAGCAAGCGAGCAAAGAAAGGAAAAGGGTGAAGAGGGTTAGTGTGGTTATTGATTTGTGGTAATAATGCACCATTGAACAAGCAATATGGACTATCAACTGGTAAATAATTATATCCAGTTGGTATAGTTTACTGCAAGTACTGAATGCAATGTTCTGTATATACTACAATCTTGCAGTTCAACTTCTGAGAACTAAACTGAATTCCAAGGTTTTAACAAAGCTAGTTCAAAGCATTATGGACGATTACTAACAACAATGCTACCATGCTTAAAATGAGTAAGCAGAAGAAAAAAGTCTAATTTTTAGTGATTTACTGAATCCATCATGTGACCTGTTAATTCTAGTAACATAAAAAGAAAGGTTTACTTTTTGCAACCAATTTTCTACTTAAGACACATGACATCCATGCAAGTGAACAGAGAGTTTCCAATGTGTTATATTTAACTCCATGAATTCAGTAATAAATAACTGAAAGGACCTATAGCAACTATCTTCTCATACCAAAATGATATGTACGGTAATACATCCAGCATTTTCTACAGTTACTAAACATCTAGATATGTAATCGTTGAAATGCATTCTTACTAGTTGGCAGAATATGTTTGAGTGAGATTAGGTATATTTGAACACTCCAACTTCTATTGAAAGCAAAAGGAGAGACTGACAGCCATGTGGCTGACAATAACAACACCTCATACAAATCAAAGCAGAGGGTGTTCTGACAATATCAAAGCAGGGCTCAATATATACTGATATGAATACATTGGATGCTGTCTTATGAGTTAACAAACCAAAATGTTTAAATGTTTCCGAACAGAAATTGTTAAACATTTGGTCATGTTTTCCAGCTGGAGTGAAATGAAACATTTTCAGATGCTCTTGGTCCCACACATGGTAGTTCATTAATTACTAATTCCATTACTTTTCTTTTGCAAGAATTTCTATTTACTATATGTATCTTCTTAACCAATTTATTATCAACGAAAGAACTACATACCAGCATTTTTTGAAGATTTTCAACAGTTTGGTTTAATACACTTGTATTATTGATTTCTCTTATTTCATCACCGACATGCAATGTTCCTAAAATGTATGAAAACAGACCGTAACATGGTGAACATTTTTACTCTAACATTCCGACATCAAGTGTACATTGAAAGCATGCCAAACAGATGATTGAAAAGGTATCAACTCCTCGATGATTTTGTTTTTCCAACATTCCAAAGTATGATATTCCACAATTCTATGTAAGCTGTATTCTCTAATCAACTAACTATTACGAAATCAAAATAGCACTAGTTTAATTAAGTTTTTATTGATAGTAGGGCTGAGTATTGCACTGCTGACAGAACTGCGAGTTTTCTTGTACAAAGCAATAGTTGTTATCTCTATGTAATTTCACCAAGTTAATTATCTATTTACGCCATTGAAATAACAAAAAACTTTTTAAAAGCACCTAGTCGGACATATTTTTCATATGTAAACATATTGAACTGGTGCATGCAGACATGCCAAGTCACCAGCATTGGCCGGGTGACACCCGCTAAAATTTTGCTAATTTTCTTACTTATATACACAAATGACTGTCACAAAAACACTAATCTCCCGCATGTTTTTGCCATGACCTTGGCATCTCTGTGCATATATGCACAATACAAGGATTCATATAATCATTGATAGCTACGAAGGATACAGTACCCTGCCTATGAATCATTCCTCCATGCAGTATCCTAGCCACAATACACCTTCCATGTTCATCCATTTTTAATGTTATGCCCTGAAAAAACATCAAATAGCATTGTTTAAAGATCACTAATTACTATATCAGACGTACAATATAGGCAGTTGTTCCCTATCACCTTTGATCTGAAAAGTGAGCAGTGTATTGGTTTGTTTTAGTGAATAGTTTTCAAAATGGAATTGTCTGGAATACAAAATTTTGAGCTCATGATGGAAAATTCTCAAAATTGTGTCAATTCACTGTTGATGGCAATGAATTTCTCAGACAGATGTACTGGCATAATTAAAGTATACTTACATATCTAAGTACACATAATTATGTACTTACATATGTAAGTATTTATAAATGGGTCAGTATGTGCAAGCAATGGAAATGAAAGCATTACTACTCAAAAGTAAGGCTCAGTTATAAGAATACATTAAATAAAATACCATGGGTTCTTCTGTATTTTTCTGAAACTGTACAAGGCGAACCCTTGTTACATTTTCCATATCCATATCTCCATTCATGTCTTCCGTGTCTCCGTTTAAATAAGGCATGGAAGGTGGTGGTGTTACACGGACACTGTCTTCACTGTAGACCTCATGAGCAACAACATCATGAGCTTGAAGTAATGCCTACAATTACAATATAATACATTATTAACTAGGAAGTCAGAGGTGAATGAAGGGATGGATAGATTAGATTTATAAAATATCTAAAATGTGAAATTTTGGGCTGGGTTAAACATTTCTCACCAGGTCTCCAAGTGCAATGTACTGCTTAGTGGCATATTGTCAAGAAGTTGACCTTGTGATAAAATACTGTGCACTCAGAGCAAAAAACACTTTAGAGATGACCTTTTTTTGAGTCCCCGTTTTGCATATATCCTGATGAGCCACAGAGAGGCAAAATGATGGAGGAAATGCAAGACACATAATTTGGAGCTACATATTTATAGTATATTTGGCTATCATCCTGTACTTATGTATTTGTTTAATTTTTTTGCAGTTTCTTAGCATTACTGTCTCTCTATTAGGTAGAGAGACAGTAAACATGGAACTGTGGGCTTAAGTTAGATAAACAACAGTTCAGCTGGTTTATAAGTGAAATCAATGATACACTGCTCTGCAACAGTGTGTACCATGTACAGTACCATCTGCACATGAATGACATCAGATGGGTGCATTTGTAAAGCTTGTTGTACTCGCAAGAAATTGCTTGCGTTAAATAAATAAAAAAACGTTAATCATAATTCACCATTCTGAGAGACATTTCCAGTCAAAATCTGACACAGCAATATGGTAACTAATAAATAATTAACGGAGATTCAATCATGCCAAGTCTCACAGTATGACCGTGAGTTTTCAGGTTTTTGGACCCACCTCAAATTTCACCATCATAATGTCATTCCCACGGTATCTAGTCAATGGCTAACAAAAGTCTATAAAAATAGTAATTATTTGCTCAAACTGCACCAGATTGCAAGAAATCGCAAAATATCAAAAGCAATTTGGGGGAGGGGGGAATACCCCAGACCCTTAGCAGGGCATGTCTGCAGAGATCGGTTTGACACCATCACAAAATAGCAGTGTTTGAAGATTTAAATATTACATAGTACTAATATTATGTATGTACTAATCAACATGGCCATACTTCAAAGCTTCATTCAGCAAACTAACAAGAATCATGTTTTACCTGAATATACCGTATATTGACTTGGCTAAACTAATTACATGATATCAATCAACACTTGTAACTGGTACATAACTGATGATCTTATGACGGGTGCAATATACAAGGATATGATTTGCAATGTTCTGATATAAATCAGAATTAAGTTGAACCACCATTTATCTCTAATAGCTAAATACATATATCCGTTACCTATGCATTGACACACCTGTGAAAATACTACAGCGTTACCTAGCAGCCTCTGATTCAGAAAAACTGGTCATATATTTTATAGATAAAACTTCATGCATTTCTTAGCTACAACAAAATAATTTTTCTTGTAACTTTTCATGTGCTCCTAAAGAAAGCGAGCATAAAATATCAATGCAGGGAAACAGCATATTGTGGAGTTCCAAGCTACTATGGTGCCAATCATACAGGAATTTGTATGCACTACGTACCTTTCACTTACTGCTATTTTAAAAACATTACTTGTGGAACCTATTACTTAAAATGAATTTCTATATTCTCAGTCCATTTTTATAGCTTTTTTTTTGCCAATTGGCAACTAACTGCATGTGTCTATAAAGATGGTTTGATACATTAAAACATCTGGTTTATAGACAGCTGTGCATGGCTGTTTCCATCTATACACACATCTACATACACAATCCATTGTTGCCATAGTAACCAGTCATTTTAGATTTGGCAAGTTATTTTTGATTTGGTAAGTTAATTAAAATCAGTAATACATACAACATGGTTACATATATATTATTTTCAGTGATAAAGGGAATGCAGCACATACTACTAGCTGATTCTTTCCACAAATATTTTGAAATAGAAATTGTTGCTAATGTGATGAAACTCAGTCTTCCTTAATATACAATACTAAAATCCAAATATTTTGATTTAGCACACCAACAAATATACCAGGAAAATGTCACTTTTCAGAAGATTCTTATTTATAATTTACAATTTTTCAGATGTGATTTCTTAAAATTTCTCATTAACAAAGACTTTGTTGAAACTGTTTTTGTAAAAATCACTAATCCAGAAATTTCAACAAAAGCAATAAATATCTTGGTAGATAAGCAACACTGCCTTTACTTGGAATTTATTGAATATCATTTTGGTAGTGCATAAGCATTTTTTGGTCTTGGGACCAGTTGTCGGAAACATTGTTAAGTTATAATTCCGTACATCATGACTTATGAAAACAAAATGTATTGTCCGAAAAAATCGTAAACCTCAACAGCTCATGTAAGCATCTTTACAGTTATGGAAACATAAGAATTTACGGAAATCGTAAGAATTGTAACTTCACAATGTTTCCAACAATGTGGCCCAGAAGAAGTTAATACATCCCCTGGGCTGTACTCTTATTCCTCATATCATATTGGCTGTGTTTGATACTAGTATATTTTTGTACATCTTTTCAAACTGATGTAATTACACCCAAATTACCTAAGGTACTGGTTCAATAAGAGCTTTTACCTTTGCAACTTATATTTAGTCATATTTAAATAATGTAATGGTTTTATGCTTTTAAAAAGGAGGCCAAAAGTTAATTTTATAAAAATCTAATATAATACTTACATTCAATTGTACTATGTGTAAGCTTAAAAACCGCTTTGATACATTTTTTATTAAGACATTTACCTGAGCATATTAAGCATTTTGTTTTAAAAAAAACATGTTAAATAAACGAACACTACACAATATGAACAGGAAAAGTATTTAAGTATAAACATTCCATACAATAACTCAAAGAAGCATATCTCTAATTAAAAGGTATACAAAACATCCTGAATAAAAAAGCGAAATGTCTTACAGGTCGTCTTCCTACGACAATATTTCATTCAAACTTAACAGCTTTGTGTTTAGCCAAACTTTTTGCAGGCAAATGAAATGGTTATAATATCTAGCATGAACTATATATCAAATATTACTAACTTAATCAACATACTGTACTCTATTATTAATGTTTAGTCTGTGCTGATAAATGAATAATAATGACAAACAGTAATCTTTTTTAGAAAAGATAACAGCTTCTTACCTAGAAATGTAACACTTCTTTCAACAAAAATCAACAGACATGTAAGAGCCTGAAATTGAAATAACTCTAACTCTGTGGTGGAAGCTTGTAATTAGCCTAATAAATTCCTGAAACAGGCAAATAGGGTCTGCCAACATGTACCCATTTCTTCTTAATGTAAATTCCACCATGCATGTTTTTGTTCTAGAAATTTGTCCATGAAGCACAGAATAATTTAGCTTATCATAAAGAAAATCTAGTTGATACTAGGAAAGGTTTTCTTCAGAGAGGAACATTTTTCCGATAACATAAATGCATGTAGTTTCTAAGTAATTCCTTGAGAAACTATTTTCGTTATAAGTCCCTTTAAATGCCTTAGAGGTGTTTATTTCCAGCTCTCTTATTACTTATTTATAATTAGGCTAACAGGGACTATGGTGCATTAATTCCCTCCAGAACTGTTGCTGGCAGCACTTGATATGACTGCCATCTAATGTTAAAGCTAAACAAACAACAGCCAAATACCACAAATCAGACTTTTAGCCAGTGACTAAGGAAGGAAGGGGGCAGATGAATTAAGTTAAAATATCACAGGTATTGGGTGTTGAATGCGGATAGCACAAATAAATCCATGTTGATGGGTGGCTTGTACAAACTATTATACCAAACAACATCAGTTATCCTACTTAAGGCATCAGTCAGAGGCATAATTATTCCTTAACATGTGTTTTAGATACATAATGTACCTATGTAACTTCGGGGG
>JAOXYB010051156.1:0-11682 GCA_028565635.1 Phoronis ovalis | reverse complement strand
GAAATCGAAAACCTCTAATAAAGAAGAAAAAAAGATGCTACTTATAAAGACTTACATTTAATAAAGGTAAAAGCAATGTTGCAGCATGGCAAACAGTTTAAGAAAGTGATGGAACACAACAAAGCAGCAAGTAGCACACTGGAGACCAGGCAAGTTTTATCACATGGTTAATTAGTAATCAGGTCTGCATTAATAGGTAATTTGAGGTTTAGGATGCGTGTTAAATAAATAAAATATAAAAGGTAACCACCACATAGTACTGAAGCAGGGGTTAAAATGTTACATCACACTTGGTTAGTTTCTTGATGGATAAATCAACATTCACTTTACGGTTACCTCGTGTTCAACAGTTTTTTCTACATATTCAACTGTTCTAAACACTGTCTGCCCAGTTTTTTCATCGACATAAGATTCAGTTTTGCGTGTAACTTTTTCACCCAATACTCGTGATCTTTCCTCAACTTTAGTGTCACCATCTTGGCAAGAGATTTCGAGT
This sequence comes from Phoronis ovalis, assembly GCA_028565635.1. NCBI lineage: Eukaryota > Metazoa > Phoronida > Phoronidae > Phoronis > Phoronis ovalis. The sequence continues at coordinate 11,186 of JAOXYB010051156.1, read as the reverse complement.
TTTAAATTTTCTAAACTGGGAAAGCTCGGCAACTGCAGAGGAGATTATGAGAAACTAATCACCATCTTGTTAAGTTATTCAATCCACATTTATGCTAGGATATGCTGGCTATTACATTTTTCATTTTTTTGGAAAAGTTAAAAATAGCTCTTATTTCTGAAGGTTTGACATCAACACAAATCAGAGTTAAACCTCTCTAAAAATTAAATCTACCTCCAACAGCAAAAATATAGAAGTAAAGCCAACATAAGTTTGCAAAGTAAAGAATCTTCACCATAAAGCCCCAATAGCATTTGTTAAAGTTAAATTTATTGTAGTATTAACATTAATACATCTATTTAATATCATTATTAATTAATTAAAAACAAATCATTTTAGGGATTACAACAGTCATGCTTTAGTTTAAGGGATAAAGCAACCAACATCAGCTTTTGTTAACTTTTTATGTTAATCAGCATTATTCATTAGCAAAAACAAAGCCAGACACATGTTTGCCTACCTTTGCTGAACCATCCATTTTATCAGCATCTGAAAGAGAGTTTAAAATATATCAGTCATAAAAGACTTTTATATTAATTAATTAATTTCATCTCGCAGAGAACAGATACTATAATGCATATTTACTAACAAGTTATTATATTTACTGACATCAAAGAATTCTTTTCTTTTCGTTTAATATACAGTTATCATTTATAAAAGAAGTATATGGAAATGGAACCTGATACATGTTATACCATTCAAAACATCTTGAAGAACGTGACGACCCCTCATCTACAGTTTCCTGAACTTGCCGCATAGGATTAAACATGATTCTGTAAACAGATTGTCACAGGTTCTTGTCATTGTTATTACATACCTTGCACTTGTTTTGATTTGGCTACTACTGCCTCAGCATGTATGCCATCTTCCTCAAGAGATTTCATTCTAAAAAAAACAACAATTTATGTTTATTAGAAACATACTTCTGGTAACCTTTCGCATTTATTCACATAGAATCCGATGAAGAACCAGATAGCAGAATAAAACTTCTGTCAGTGGCAATAATTTAAATATTATGCTGTTACTGCAACAGAAGATGACACTTTGCATGTAGTAATTAGATTTGGACATCACAACAAACTCAAGAAATTCACCACTGCCTATGTGTCAGGACCATGATACAAGCACACCTTGGTAGTATTTCTGTGGTAGTCGGCTACAGCTAATTTCACATTCATCGACTACCTATATACATGTACCAAGTAATAGTCCTGATGACAAGTATACTTATAATAGGTATTGCACATTTTACAAAAAATAGTTTTGTTACAAAGTTTTACCTATTAGCTCTCCACTGAATGTTTTTTTCAGCTTCTGATGCTCTTTGTTCTGCTTGACTTGCTACTTTTTCACCATCACTTGTGTCCGAGCCTGGTATTATCTTTGCCTGTAGACGTTTCTCTGCTTTTACTGTTTGCACACTACCGGGTGTACTAAAAATTGAGAATAGCATTTTTTATTAATCAAAACACTTCTGAACTAATACAAAATTACTACATTTGATGGAGGAGGTAACTGTAAACTTGCTGTAGTCCCAACTGTGATTATTTGATTATTACTACATATTTATGAAAATTTTACCTAAACCGAAAACAAAAGATTAAACAAATCCATTTCTTGTGACTTTAAATGGGTTGTTCACAATAGTACTACCTCTCAAGTTCATCTCCACTGTGAGCTTCTATCTCCTTTTCAAAGTAGGTTTTCTTTTCTGAAAACGTCATGGCTTCATCCGAAGAAGATTGTAAAGGCTGAAATAACAAATCACATCTTAATGAAATTTAAGAAAAAAATAGACAGCAAAATATCATATAGGAAAAGTTAAATATTATGTCAAGAGATACACTTTTCATGTTACAGTCATATATACTGTGCACAAAACTTGCCGTCTGGTGTGTTTTCAACCTGTGGTAAGTGATTGTTTTTCGTCTCCATTGTATTAAATCTCCGCAACTGAAATTGTTTATTTAAAGAGGACAAATGACTGTCAGTGAGTTCCCACCCGATTTTGCCAAACTGATAGATCTTCTTTAGGAGTTCACATTTACAGCTTTTCACTGAACACCACTGGTGATTCAATACAATGGTTTATTGATATGACAAAACAAAAGTGCACAGTGTTTCACTAGCTTTGTGTAACATTTCCAGTGTGTTCAGTCAAGTGGCAAGAAATTAGTGTAATAAATAATAAACTCTCACAAACAACACACAGGAACATGAACATACATTTGCTACAAAAAAAACAAGTACTAAAATTATTTTAGTTAAACAAATCCACAGCATGTCACTCGGAGAGTTTGCTGGGTTGATCACAAATAACATCAGAATACAGTCCATCCAGTTTTACATTACCCCCAATAGTATTACTTCCTGTATAATGTTTGGAAATCCAGAAAGTGCAGAAAGCATGCCATGCCATTCAAGTTGACAAATATCAGTTGGCACAACTTACTGGTAACTATAAACTTTTAAATCAGATTTTGAACAATTTTAAATCAAAAGATCACATACTGTAATAAAAGAATACATTTCTGGATAGGTACTAACTGGAAGACTATGCAAATTTACTTTTTCTATCCAACACAAGATTATGCAATAATAGTAAGATTGCCATTTTGAGTAAAAACTCACTTTGTGAAAATACAAATTTTTAAAAAATTAAGTCTAGCACCATGCAGATATTGATTACATAATCATGTGACAGAAATATTGTTTCATAATCCTTATGTTAATACCTTTCCAAAAAGGTGCATATTTCTTATTGGTCTATTCTTTCATTTAACTATATTCTCAGAATTCAACAGAAAGTGTAGTGTAGTGTAAGTTGTCCCAAATGATAATATCCATTTTAAAAGTTAGTAAAGCCAAACTTGTCACATTATGTCTTATCATCAGATACAGCAAATTTTTCAAGGATTTATTTGGTTAAAAATACAATTAACTATACAAAAAGTACTACTAACTTTACAGTTCTAACCAACCGATTTCCAAATGGGGATACTTGCAAGTGCAATGTATAGTGTGGCAAAAGTTCTAAATTGCATAATATCAACATAACTTTAATTCTGAGTAAACTATACAAGGGAGGGAATGCGTAACTTTTCAGAAATTATGAGTATGATACATTGAAGTATAAGAATTCGATATTTTTACCATACTCATATGTTCATTAGTGTGAGAACTACAAATAGCATGCAATAAATCAACATCACTCACCTACATGTAGCAGTTAGTAGCATTGTTCATGCAGTCAGTCTCAACTAGCAATGAAATATACTCAAGGGTGCAAAATTAAGTTGAGGCTGTTTTTAAACTAACAACCATCTTAAATGTGTTTTAAATAAGCATGGTGAAATTCAAAAGGAATCTCTTTTTGATAAATTCAAATACTACCCGTTTCATGGGTCATATATATGAAAGCGATCTAAGATACAACATCTTGAAATTATTGAAAAGCCACCACCATTTTTAATCTACAGTATAATCAGGATACTCTACTAACATATTAAATAAAACCATTAAAGGATGGATTCACTACTCAATTCGTTTTAACTTCAAATCAGTAGACCTACCTTAGTGTTACCTCCAAATCGAGGTATTCCTGAAGGTTTGCTAGAACCCTCGGGTGACAGCTGGGTAACTACACTACTAGCAGGTTCAGAAGAGTCTCCAGATTTTGTTAGACTAGGAATCTTGCTCGAAGAAGTTGTTGCAGACTTTCGAGGGATAGCAGAAGTTTTAGTAGGAGATTGAGGCTTGTCACTATACAACATCGTTGTTTTACCTAATTGTGATGACAGGGTTGGGAGTTTTGATGAAAGACTCGATTTTTGAGATGAAACTAGAATCGCAGATCCACTACTTGTCAACGATCCAGATGAAACAGCTGTATTATTCAACAATACATCTTCAGTACAAGTTTTTCTAGCTATTCCTGAAGTATTTGGTGTAGGAATTCCTTTCGTTTCTTTAGGACTAGAAGAACTAGACAATGATGATCTTGGAGGAGGTGTCGGTTTATTTCTTGGTCTAGGTTTCGGAATACTACTAGGAGGGGAGTCTGGCAAAATAGCTGCTGTTCCTGTGGCAACACAAGGAGAGGCTACAGGTTGAGAGAGAACCTCTGTATGTTCAGTCGAAATTACTGGTTCTTCTGATACTGTACTGTCCTTAGAAAGAGATTCTGCACATGTAGATGAAACCACTTCACATTCGAAAGGTACATCTGATGTTTCAACAGGAGGAAGTTGTGATTTTTCTTCTGGTTTAGAAGATGGAAACTTAGGTTCATGGGGAGATATTATAATTTCATATTCAAAAGGCTTTTCATTTTCAGATGTATTAGCAGAATCTTGCTTAGGATTTGAACTTGGCATCGGAATATTTGATGATTTACTAGTAGCAAGATCACTTGAAGATGGCTTAGGTTCTTTCTCTCTTGGATCAGCGAAATTTACTTTTCTTTTGGGACTTGCAACAGGGATGCCCTTTTTCTGAGGACTCACTACAGGCCAAGGTTGAATAAACACAGCATCTGCAGTAGGTCTTTGTATCTCAGTGGTTTGTTGTGGTTTCTTCACTGTCGATATGTCAGCACTCAGTACAGGGATGGCAGACGATCTTTTTGGAGAAGCTTCAGACGCTAACGATGGTTTAGTAGTAGATTCCATTAAAGATGTTGGACGATAGCTCTGCTATTAACATTCAGAGACAATATTATTTTACTTTTAATACTTTCCAAATCTTTGTGGGGCTACTTATTGCCAGTTTGCAAGAATTCAAATTTACTGTAAGTTGATGTACCAAGCCCATCCTCATGCTGTTACACGGTTTAAGTTAATCCATATAACACACCCAAACTGAGCTTTGTCAGTAGGTATGTTTGAAGCTAGGAAAAGCTTTAATATTCAAAGTAGGGAATGGGAGGAATTTGGTCCGCAACTGGGAATGTTTCATGTCCAAAGCAAGACAGGATTAAGCTCCCAACACCAGGGAAAAGCTTTTATGTTCAAAGCTGGGATAAGCTTTAACTAATAACAGGTGAAACAAACTAGTGAGAAGCGATATATGTATCTGTAGGAAAACAGGAAATAACAAGACGATTTCACAACAGCACTGGAAACAGAAAGCTGAATCATACTGCATATGTGATGGAGATAAACTACGAAACAGGTGTCAAGACCAAACAAAATTTCACATAACATTAAAACTAAAATTACCAAAATACTAAAACTAGCAAAAATATAAGCACATGATGATGGAAACTTATGAAAATTAACAAGTGGGAAATTTCAGCACAAATGTGTACAAGAAAACAGTCATTTGAATGAATTTAAAGTAGCATAGCCAAACTGAATCTTTGTAAATATCACATCCAAGTAAAGATATTAAAGGAGCCATCTAACTATCAGAATCCACTGTGTGCCAAATATTTGCGAATTATACCAGGCATTAATTTTTAAAGATTAAGATACCCCCGATTTTTATATCCCACATTTACTTTACACGAAATTTGGAAAAAACAGCTAAATATGTGATGTTCCATGATATGTAAAGAAGCAAAACACCTTACCATATTGAAGCTTGAAGCCCTTTTATTATCAAATCTGGTTAGTTTACATTACATACCTTGCTGTTTATAACAATGTGGTGAAAAGCTAAGCCATGTTGTAGCATGCTTTCTATCCTCCTGTTCTATATTTAGCATGCTTTTAATCAATTTCATATTTGTTTTGCATCCCCCAATTCAAACAGCTTAATTTGACATCTTCTTAAGAAATCATTTGAATCATAATTGAGTCAGAATTCACTGTTTCTAAGAGCTGACTAATTTGATTATCCAGCATGACGCAGCATTACGTGAACCACGAAAAGTCAATATATATAAATATGAAAAAGATTCAAAGCGAGGGAAAAAATGTATACTGAACCCTGCTAAGCTGTATTTTTACAGGATTTGCTGGAAAGCCTGCATGCACGTTATACAAATGCATGTACCATCAAATCTTGTATTGAAACAAAGGTAATAATACAATGTCTAACAAAACATTGTAATATACAGTTAATTATTAGTAAGCCGAGGCATAAAATGCAAGCAAAACCGAGGCAGTTGTTTGCCATGTTTTATAATGCTTTTTAAAAATAAAGTTGCATTCAACAACACACTGGTCCACACTGCTAGAAATACAAAGATTCGATTTAAATCTGGTTTTGATTGCAGTTTAATGAACTCAACAGTTAGTACAGGAAACCTTTACCTCAGCTGCGACTTTAATCAGAGTGGCAGGGTGACGAGACAATTTAACTGGGTCAAGCAAATCTTCATTGCTACTGCTGATATATCCCCGCTGATACAGCTTTGGCTTAGGCAATACAGGAGGCGGCACCTTAGAAGGTTTAGACTGACTTGGCTATGGGCAAGCAAATGAATAACTTAGGTTATATATTGACAGATAGTGTCAAATGAGCAACATTTTTGAATGACAAAATATTCTTTTTCACTCCATCTTTGTCACTTTCTCAATTAAAAATTAAACTAACACAAATGTTGATAAAAAGTAGAAGTGACAATTTGGTTAATAATCACTTCAAAGAAAGAAATTTTGTCTCCAAAGTAATGCTAATCAATTAACAACGCCTTCAAGCTTTCTACAGTTTTTTCTGCAACCCAATTGGTTGGCTGTTACAAAGGCCAAACAGCTGATATGCAGAATTCTTTAAACAAAAGCAGACATTTTTTAAATATTTGTCTGGCCCTGATTGTCTACTTTACACACAAAGAATACATTTATTTTAATTTAAACTTATATCTAGCCAATTGTAAATATTTGAAACAGTCAGCACAAATAGTTGATTTAAATAATTGTCTGCTTTTCACAAATGTTTATCTACATGCAGTAAAATTGTTCAGCAATACCCATGCATAGTTAGTAATACATTATATTCAATATCAAAATGTTCTAGTTGTACTGTGTACCTAACACCAGTAGACCTATACTGGTCCAATAAAAGCTAGGTACACGTCCCCACAACCAAAAATTGTAGAGAAATTCCCAGAAATCTTTCCGGTTTCATTCACAATCAAAAAACAAACTATGTACAAATAAAATCTAGATATCCATACTCTTTGCAAGTAGGTAGCAGCATTGAGAATAGGATATGGTTATTAATTTGGTGGCTTACATGTATATATATCGGTTACATTAATTTATGATAAACCTTTAATTTGCAACTGATGTAAAATAACTACATGTATGCAATTATATGTACTATATATCGCAAAATATTTACAATAAAAATAAATTTTGTACAGTTCAGAGAATATATTTAAAGAAGGTGAGCAAATTCCATATTTCCAAAGTAAGGTAATCTCAAAGTAACATATAAAAACTTTCACTGCTCCGGAAAATCTCGGGTGAAATTTTATCTTTACCAAGCATTATAGTGCATGCATGCATGCTTTAACGTGGCAAAAAGATGAATAATAACAATTTGCGCATTTATTTATCATTATTATGCACATATATACATTCATTATATTGGAATGCACAATATCACACATCGCTGCCAGATGAAGACCAGTGTCTTACACTAGAGTTTGACTGAGATTTAGTTCTTACCACTGTTGGGATTCTGGATACAGTTTTCTCTACAGACGTTTGCGTTGGTCCCTGATTAGGTGGAACTGGACTGTGAGAGGCCGGACTTCTTAATAATGGACTTCTTGACCCTGCTGGTGTTAACTGTCCTGGATGTATTTTCGTAACAACAGTTGTTGTTTTAACAACAGTGATATCACCGTCATAACCAGACAGACGCGAAGACCCAATAGATGAGGTAGATCCTCGGTAACCTGGTACCTCTGATGGTGAACCACGATATGATGGAATTTGTGAAGATGACGTACGAGTTTGCTGAGATTTAGGCTGATACTGTGTGACCTTCATACTATCTGATGGTCGAAATACTATTACTGCAGGCTTGGGCAGTTGGCTTTTAGGAGGCTGCACCTGGAAAATAAGCTTCAGCTTAGAAAGACCACTTCAAGACTCCTTATTTATGTCCAACACTTGAGTCTTTTAATAATTAAAATGAGTTATTGCATTGAAAATCACAGAATATTTTCTATTTCATTAGAAGCTAAAAATTAAGTTGTGACGAATTAACCGATTTTATTCCAGTGTGTAGAAATAAGATGTCTTGAAATTACGATATTTTGTTTTTTTTAAACTGGTTTAAAGCATTTTTATACCACACTACCTTCTGTACCTCTTCCGGTGGTTGGGAAAATGAAACGAAAGCTGACTGAATTTCCTCTTGATCATCCTCTGCCCATGGTATGTCATCAAAGACACTGCTACTCGTCTTTGAATCGGTACTTTTGCTTAATGACGCTAACTTTAGAGCTTCCTGTTTACGTCGTTCTTCTTCAAGTCGTATCAACTCCTGCAAAATTTAAAGAATTCTGAAAAGCAATAGTGACTATACTTTCAAATTTATCTTGAAATATAGTTTAACCATTTATAGAGTTAAATAATGTCACTAAATTTTAATGGATCTACAGGTCGTAACACTGTTTTAAGTTCGGGACAACTTATTCACACTTTACACTTTAATTTGAGTTTTGGGCAGTTTAATGAAAAAATACCCTTCAAAAATGTATACTGTTAGTACACATTATACATTTCTGGAAAGGTATTAAGTTAAAGATAATGAAAAATCTCTTTACTTATCTATCACATGATTATGTTATCAGTGAGGGAGCCATTTTGGGTAAAGATTCATGTTTTTCAAAATATAAACTTCAAAAAAATATAAGTCTAACACCCCTGCAGGTACTATGCTAAAATTCGTCCAAAATTAATTTTCAACTAGGAAGTCTAAAAATATGGGTGTCTGAAAAAAAATTTATTTTTAGTAGTTGAATTTTAGAAAGTCATGCCTTTTGAATGACACAAAATTTTAAAAATCTGAGATACAGTTTTTGGAGATCTCTATTTGAAGTTGATGTTGGCCAAGTTTCAACTTTGTATCTACAGGGGTGTTGAAGTTTACATTTGATTACATAACTATGTGAATGATAAAATAATTTTTCATAATCCTTAAGTTAATAATTTTCTAAAAATGTATACCTTTATTAGTCTATTTTTTTATTAAACTTCCAAAAAATCGACTCAAAGTGTATGTAAAGTGTGAATAACTTGTCCCAAACTGGTCTAGCTACCTTAATGTCAAATGTAAAGATAAGAACTTGGTATAAATAAAATTACTTTGTAAAAGTTTTGCGCATATGCCATTTGTGTTCCATTGCATTTAATCTTAAAAATACCTGTTCCTCTTCCAGTTCTGCCCTCCGCCTTCTTTCTTCATCATCCCGTTTTTGATGCTCAATTGCCAGCTGTCTCTTTTCTTCCTCTTCCTGCCTATGCAAGTCTTCTTCCAACCTTTCAGAAAACAATTACCATACTTTGTTAAATACTAATAAACAAAAATGGGCATTAAGTCTCATATGCATGTTCATATTCTTAAACAAAGTTATCACTTCGCTTCTACTTTAAAAGATAAAAAGTTTTGCCGCTACGGTTACAGCTCGAAGAGTGAATGTCTGAATACAGTCCCTTTGCAGGGAATTATTTTGAACATGATGGGCTTATAGAATGTTTAAGAGCATTTCAATATATACCTCCTTTGTTCCTCTTTTGCCTGTCTTCTCAACTCTTCTTCCAACCTTAGCTCCTCCTCCTTCTTTTTCCGTCTTAACTCTTCCTCCAAACGCTTTCTTTCTTCTTGCTCCCGCCTACTTTGCTCTTCTACTAGCCTCCTTTTTTCTTCCTCCTTAATCATTATAACGTTTTAGCTTTATATTAAAAAATCTCCTTTGAAACACTTATAACACAAAGAATTAATTTTTCACCCTAATTCAAATTACCTAAACTTTTTAAGAATATTTGGGTTTAATTATTTTTTACAACATATATATTGCAAATCAAGCATCTAAGTTTATTTGTAGTCACAAAAACATTTTATCATTCTTGAGCTCTTATTAAAAATATTTTACATACTATAACACTGTTTAGATATTTTAATATCTAAAAATTAATTTAAAAATTTTCAAGCAAAAATCTTTCAATCAACATTAACTGATTCAATGTTTTACACAAATACCTATGTAAGTACCTGTGCGGTAGTAGGATGACCTGGTATCATATTAAACCCACCTGTTTCCGCATTAATTCTTCTTGCAATCTTTTTTGATCTTCTAGCTTTCGTCTTTGTCTTTCCTCCTCCAGCCGTATTCTTTCTTCCTCCTCTTGCCTCCGCCTTTCAGTCGCTCTCAAAGCTTCTTCATGGCGCATACGCTCAAGTTCAGATTTCTGCCTTGCCTCTTCTTCCAACCTAGTAATGATTTGTTTAGTTTATAACATCAACTAGACAAAGAGTGATGTAATTTCTAACGGCGAAAAAAATAATTTTTTACAAACATAATAATAAATTATTGACATTTCTTTTTCCAAAATACAAGTGGACTTTACGCTTTCACAGACCTGTGAGGCCCAAATAAGCACTTGATGCTGTAGAAGTCAAAGGGATTTCGGTCATCTTAATATAGTTGTAGAAACCATGTTTAATTTGCATTTTCAAATTTGAGGTAAAATTAACCATTCTTATCTTTGATTGTGAAAACATATCTTTTTGTACACTTAATAAAATAAAAATACATGCCTTGTCTCAAAAATGTACCCCCTTTCACACAATCATTCAATCAACCATACATGCCCAGTTTTTACACAAATGCCAACCCCAGGATAGAGACAGAACATGGACAAACTGCAAACTTGAAATTATGTAAATGGTAGTAAATTGTAGACTCTGCTGGAGGTAATTATAACTTACCTTTTTTGTTCTGCCTCTTGTTCAAGTCTTTGTGTTTCTTTCTCTCTCTCTTTTCTCCTTTGTTCCTAACAAAAAATATTTTCCAATTTTTTATGTAGAAATATGATAAAACATGATATGTTGTTCATTTACAACTAAGGCGATTCGGATGGACAATTAAGCAAATGTTTACACTGTCTAACAAGACATTTGTCATGTCTAATGCCCATCCAATGTGTAGGATATTTTTTTAACATTATTGTTTTTTTACATTA
>JAOXYB010051134.1:0-11686 GCA_028565635.1 Phoronis ovalis | reverse complement strand
AATAATAAACCTCCTGTGAATCTGCAGTTAGTCAACCTGTTACAGAACGGTGTCGCAACAGCGCCCTCTGTATGATAAATATAAATACAATTTTTTTTTTACATACATATATGAACACCCAGCCACAAGGGTTTAATTATGAGTCACACATAGGAAAATAACATTACTTTGCTGTTTGTTGTTGAAGGAATATGTTTTCATTTCTAAGTTCAGGTAACTTAAGGTATCTTGTAGTTTTGGTATAATTTCGGAACTATTTTTTAGTTTTCCCTAGGTATATGTTTGGGTTATGATTTTTGAGGGCCTGTGGCACATCCCATCCAAATCAAGACCAAGTACCCCCCGCCGGTTTATGCAGTCAAACTGACAAATTGTGTAACTGGGAGATTAGGCACGAAATAACTATTTTCTATCGAAAGCAAAATGGTGGCATCTGACCTAAAAGCATGTGAGATGTTCAGACAACAGAACTATGTTGTAATAGTTCATCAACCAAACTTGACATGATTTGCATCAATGATTGGTTTAAACAACCAGAATATCAAAAGGCCTGGGTGTAATTCTCTTTTACATACTCTCATGACATTAGCAAAATATGAACAGGAAGAAAATGAAACATTCAGAAACATTTTTATACTTTCATTTTGGTTTTATTTCAAAATGAATGTGCTATATATAAGGAACATATTATTCATCAGTACTTACATCTGTATTGTTCATGAAGAAACAATAAATCCACTTCAAAAATCTGTTCATGAGTATCTGGCTCTGAATTGTCTAAGTCACCAGCTCGAATTTGAAACAAGGCTTTTGATTCGCTATTTGCACCATCACTGAAATAATTTAAGACTCATGATACTGCACATAAAGTGTCTGTTTTGTCATCAGACATCTTGAATTATAAATATCTGTGAGAAACTAGAAGGTTATGAGAAGAAATTTATTTTAAAAAATATTTTAATGATGTATCAAATAGGCTGTATATGGTTTATTGAAAATGTAAAATAAGAAAGTGTTCAGGTTTTTTATATTTAGCAAAAACACATCAAATTCACTAACTGAAAACAATGTGCCGCACTGACGATCCACCAATCATTTATAATAGTTCCACCACACCAGTGACCTGTGGAGCCACCTTCAACCTGCCGCTTGCGTACACCAGCTTGCCACGGATAGGCGCCATATTGAGCATTAAAACCACCAACAATACGAGAAATGCCTCCATGTTGGTTTAAGTAGCGATTTCCACACTGAACACCTGCAATACGGGTTATGTATTGTAGAACAGAGTTTTATTCCAAGAAGATGATGTCTTTTGCTTTATGACAATTTGCAAATTTTAGTTTAGTCGCATTTGTGAAATTTTATGAAAGATACCTTTCTGTTTTCAAAAGTGTAATTATTAATACAGACTCTGAGTTAATGCAAATGTTTTAGGAAATCAGGTACATGACTGCTATGTTAACCTTATTGTCCATAGTTCCAACTTTTACAATAATTATTTTAAATCAATGTGTTTGTTCAAATCACAAAAAATGTAAAAAAAATGGTATAAAATTTGAGTATATAAGTTCAAAATATTTTATTGCATTACAATAACGTATCTCGACAGATACATGTCAGAAAAATATTTATGAGCAGATATATTACATTACAGTTCTTACCGCCACTACTTGGGGTTGTAAATGTTGGTGCAGGTGTTGTTGGAAGTAGTATGATTGATGAACATCTGACTGATGCATCTTCAGAGTGTCGACAGTCATGAGAACCAAATGCCGATTTTGGACAATCAGCAATGCTTCTTTCTTGGCCTGTACACTGAACCTCATCCAGCCAAATAATACCTGTCCCAGCACCAAATTGGGCTCTCTGATAAGCCTCAGCCCCACCACTATAAAGAATCACAATAAGACACTTTTTATTTTGCAGCTACCAAATTTTTCCAGTAGTAGGACAACTGGCAACTTTACAATGTAAAATACCATCTTTTTTTACTACAAAAAAATTATCCTACAGCAAGTAAATATTATTCTCATTTTATCTTGAATAATCTTCATCAGTAAGTAATAAATCATTACAGTGATTATATAATTGGAATGAAGTTGTTTCTCTCAATATCCCTCTAGGCCAAAGCTAGAGTGTTCCTGGACATTCATCTGCTATTATTTGTTGGCACTTGGTGGAGCCAGTAGTTATGAACCCAGGCACCATGTAGCCTTTGGTGAATATTGGGAACAGCATTGCTTACTCACAAAAGCAAAGGATGCCAAGAACATTTGGGATTGCAACCAGTGACACTAACAATTGCAATTAATAGTCTGTTATAAATGGTACATGGTTGACTGTATGGTTTATAACTAAACTTTGGTATATGATTTCTGATTCCTGTTACTTGGACTTGCATTAGATTTATTTTAATCTTTTATGTTGTGACAGTAGCATAGTATTTGAACCTTATTTCACTCAAAAATCTTACGTGTATCCCAGCATTCTACATATAACTGTTGCATCATTGATATCCCAATTATCATCACAAACAGTTCCAGCCACACCATTACGAATTACCTCTACACGACCTTCATTTAGTGCATCTCCTCCAACAAGGTGAACTTGGACACCTAGAGGAAATTTAATTAGTTATGATGCCACAAGACATCTGTAATGTCAGATGTCCATCTCATCCCTAGAATCAGATCATATTCTAGGTTGTATGTGGCTTGCACCCTTTATGTGTATGTGGGCAGTGATTAAAGTAGTTGCTTTAAGTATAACATAAATAAAGCGAAGTACCGCATAAAATAAATGTTGAAGATTTGAATTCTCATTTGACACACTTTTCAAAGTGATTTTTAAATGCTACCTAGCCTAATACACCCAACCACTTTTTGTTCTTCATGAATCCAACTACAAATCGTCAAGTCATCACTGCGTCTTTCTGGTATGTGGTGTAACGTGACCTCTCGAAACCAGACATGGGTGCCAGTCGGCCATATTAGAAGTGATCTGGATCAAAATTACAGATGACCTGCACTGTGACATGTAGCTGCCCTGTATTGAATATGAAGCTGATCGGATAAAACTGAAGCAGTTAATGCAAGACATAGAAAGTGTTATGCGCAACAAAAATGTTGAAGATTCTGATTGGCATTTTATCCACTTCTCAAGATCATTTTAAAGTGTCATCTATTCTATAAAGCCCACCAATGGCCTTCTTGAATCCATCTTCAAATCATCTAGTCAATGCTTTGTCTTTTTGTTATGCGATGCAACATGACATGCCCTCTCAGGAACAAACGAGGCTGCCAGTAATCCATATTGGAAGTAATCCAGCTGATTTTCACTTTTACCCATAATTACACTGTATCAAATCAAAATATAAAGCTGATCAGATAAAAACTAAAACTGTTATTGCAAGCTGTTTATTCGAGAACAAACATGATTGAATCGGCCATATGTGAAGAGATTTGGGTCAAAATTACAACTGACCTGCACTTTGACCAGTACTTACCCGTTATCGGATATGAAACTGATTGGATAAAAACTTAAGGCAGTTATTGCATGACAAAGAAAGTGCTATGCACAAGACATATAGATTCGGATTGGCATTTGACTCACTTCTCAAGGTCATTTTAAAATGTCACCTAGCCTATTACGCCTATCAACCTATGGCCTTTGTGAATCCACCTTTAAATCATCTAGTCAACACTTTTATCGTTGCACTATGCAATGCAATGTGATGTGCCATCGCCTCTAGTCAACCACCTTGGAAGTGAAACAGGTCAAAATTTACCAGACCTGTATGTTGACCTGTATTTCTTTGTATCGAATACGAAGCTGATCAAACAAAATTGAAGCAGTTATTGCGAGACAAAGAAAGCATAATGAAAAATGTTGGAGATTCAGATTGGGTTTTTGTCCCACTTTTCCAGGTCATTCTAAAAAGTCAACTAGTCTTCAATCATCCAGTCAATATTTCTTAATATTGGAAGTAATCAAGGTCAAAATTATAACCTACCAGCACTTTGACCTGTGCTTACTCTTTGTGGGATAAGAAGCTGATCGGGTAAAGCCTTAAATTGTCATTGCGGCAAGAAAAGTGTTATAAATGACAACAACGCATGATCCCTAAGACTATGTGCCCAGTCATTACTTGGATGGGCATAAAAAAGTATCTTACTTAATTTTTTAGCTGAAACTTGAAAGGCAAAACTAAAACAACTTGGAAAAGATTTTCAGAAAGAAGCTTTATAAAAATGCAGGTGTTAAAATATATGATTCAACCATGCCTTTATTGAGAATCATAGTTAACTGACCAATAAATAACACAATCTATAATCATACTTTCACAACTGCCTTCATCTGATGAGTCACCACAGTCATTATCTCCATCACAAACATTCTGTGTCGGGATACAATTTCCAGATCTACATCTAAACTGGTTAATCTCATCTGAACAAGGCGCTGAAATACCAACACAGTACAATAGCATACAAGTACGATGCATGTACTGTATGATGTTCATGTAACTTAGTAATATACCTGACAACTATCATGATTTTGATGTGATCGTCACAATTGTTAAGCACACATCGATTCTGTTCCTAAAATATTCCCAGAATTCACATCTTAGAATATAGCTCTTTTACAGTTCATAAGGGTGGCAAGATTTATGATACTAGTTACACAATCACTGTTGCACCATCAGCTGATCATTCTGTTGTTAGCTGTATCAACTTAGCTCATTCATTTTAGGATTGAATCAAGGTTTCTGCTCTTCAGCAAGAACTGGAAATAATAACTTTTCATGGATTAATCGAAAATATATTTCACTTGTGCTGGATACATAGATTACAGTGTATCATGTTTTTGAAAGACTTTTTAAAAAATACACTTGCTAACGGAATATACATGTACCTGTAGGTGGAGCCGCTGTAGTAGTAGTAGTTGTAGATGTTGTACTTGTGGTTGTTGTTTCCTCTTCTACTCCGCAGGAAACCGAGGCATCTTCGTAATGCGCGCAGTTGTGCAAAGACCATCTAGCACGTTCACAGTTTGCGAGATTGGACTCTGTTCCTAAACATCCTGCCTGGTCCAACCAAATCGGGCCAGATCCTTCGCCATACATCGCATTTGTGTGTGCTACAGCATTTCCACTGTAACAAATTTAATAATTAGAAATTTTTGAGTTGGGTTGATGTTTTATGTATAGTTAAAGTATCTAACTAAACAGGTATTATAGTTTTTTCAGCCTTTTTTTGATCATGTTCTCTTTTTTAATTATCTTTTATAAGTTAAATTAGGTATGTGCAAAATTATTGCCTTGCCTCAATCCAAGCATTCTACACACGACAGCAGCATCTTTATCATCCCAAGAATCATCACATACGGTACCAGTTATACCGTTTAATGTAATCTCAACACGGCCAGAATAAGGTGTACTTCCACCAACCAAAGCAACTGTTGGTACTGAAACAAATGAAAACAATGTTATTTATTAAGTGAATTTAGCAGTGCCAAATGTAGTTATAAATTGACAGAACTGATTTTTTAGATTAAAAGTTCTATATATCATTCTTTATTTACAAATCTGAAGGTAAAAAAAACATTCAAGTAAGGGTAATACTTAGATTTCACTACAGTGTGCTATGTTGTGATTTCATGAAATTAGGATTACTAGTTAGTTTTTCAAACATTGTGATATAATCATACTGAAATGGAAGGGCCGCTAATCATATGAGGCTGTAATATATCGCTAGTTTACAATTTTACTCTTATTTGTAACGTTAATGATTTTTAGTAATGAAACTGCAAAAAAAAATATTAAATTGAAATTTTGGCCCCAAAACTTAAACTATTTAATTATGACTAAATATATATTACACAGATGACATGATTATAATTTGAAAAAAATATACAAGATAATACAAATTTTAT
This sequence comes from Phoronis ovalis, assembly GCA_028565635.1. Lineage (NCBI taxonomy): Eukaryota > Metazoa > Phoronida > Phoronidae > Phoronis > Phoronis ovalis. The sequence continues at coordinate 5,752 of JAOXYB010051134.1, read as the reverse complement.
TCACACTGAGCGCAGCCTAAGAAACCAAGTGAAACATTTATCTGGAATTAAGCAGAGATAGAAACTCCACACAGAAAAGCAAGTTTGAATGCCTGCTTCCAAACGCTTCAGGCTTTCATTCAGAAAAACAGATCAATTTCTAATATTTTTGCTACAAAGGCAGACCAAGGGAATTTTTATTGAAAAGTGCACCTGTTTCTTGGCATGTTTCTATAATTATTATATGAAATGGTAACCCATTTCCAGGGATTTCTTTTTGAAAATTGTCCCTTTGGGTGGCACATCCATATATATGTCATGTGTCAAATTTATCAATAGGAAAAGCCAGTTACTTACCACAATCCTCTTCATCTGAGCTATCCCCACAATCATTATCACCATCACAGATATATCCTATAGGTACACACTTAATGTCATTGGAGCAGGAAAACTGGTTATCGCTGCAAGCTGAAAGAAAGTTTTCCCATAAAAGCATAAAAAAATAAATTGCTCAAAATAAAGTAATTAGTTTTAATAGTCAAAATAATCTTTTTACTCATTTTTGATAAGATGCTTAGTTTTGTAGTAACAAAATAATTTTTATTCTCTGAATCAGGGATCCTCTTTTTGTATATAATCTGGGTAAACCCCTGTGATAATTACTGATATGTCTCTGTATTTGACCTATATCGATTCGAGAGCTCTGATTGGGGCAATTTTATAAAATTGGAGGCCTTGTTTCAAGCAGCTTCCGGATTAGGAAACAAGCAATACATGGCTCTGTGTAGATATATAAGTCCCGGCTGTCTCCCACAAAATATTGATCCTCAGAAATTCAATATATATAAAAGAAAATAATCACGAAAAACGCCTCACCTCAGCAGGATTATAATCTTTTTATTCAGCTACATTTTTATGTCAAGCAAACACAGCTAATGTTTTTCTTTTAATTATTTTATGGCACTGGATAGAAAAGGCCTTGTTTTAACTTCGATGTCACGCGAGATTGAATATTTTAGTACAGATGATTGACAGGGGTTTCCTTAGGCAGAACCACATGTTTCATTTGAAATCAAACCTATTATTTATACCCCCTATTATGTCACCCAGTATTATTACAGATATGTCATCAAAGGCGGCATAACATTTGATAACACTTGATATCTGTTTCAATAAAATTCTAAATAAATACCTCAACAAATGCAACAGGAAATAAATTCCACAGGACATTAAAAGATTGCAAAGATGAATAATATTACCCTCAATCATTTTCATTTAGAGAATGAAAGAACATGTACCTTTGCTTTCCTGACAAACCACACCAGCAGCCTCATACGTTCTGCAATTATGATGTCCCCATGGTAGATGAGCACACTGTTCCAGTGAAGATTCTTCCCCAGTACATTGCACGTCATCCAAGAGAAAATTACCATTACCATAACCAAACTGGGAACTTCCACTAGCTCTTAGAGCACCAGGACTTAAAAAGAGAAGAAGCCCCATTAACATTCTAATTGAAATATAAACATGAATAACATTATTAGTAAGCTTCAAGGACACACAGTGAAATTTTTTTCTGAAACTAGTTGTAACTGTAAATAGACATGAAATAAGTATCAGACATACTGTTTACAAATAATTAGCAAGCCAGCGGTGTTTTATTGCAACCACCAGACAAACATGTGAAAATTAACAAGCCAGCCGAAAATTTCTAGAAACGTATGTTACAAGGCAATATCTGAGCAGCTTATAAAACAGCCTTTTATTAATGAAAAACAGATGCTAACTATTCTTACATCTGTTCTAACTGGATAATTATAAACTTCCTTGAAGTTCAAGGTTAAAATATCATTTCAAAGTACCCTTTATAAAAATTACATCATATACAAACATGCAGAACTTGTAGCATACTTACGCAAAGCCCAATTGCTTACACACAACATTGGCATCATCTATACCCCATGAGTCATCACAAACAATACCCCATTCTCCCAAATACCGTACTTCAACACGACCTTCTCTCTCATTACTACCATCAACCAGACGAATAGAAAATGATCGTGTTGACGTGTCAGTTGCTGTAAAGGGAAAACAACTGGAAACTTACAGAAATTACTTTGTAACAATTTGCAGTTCTGCACATTTGGCAGTATGGCTAAATCATCATTTGCTTAACGTAAAAAAATTAATTTTATTAAAAAGCCTGTAGAACATATTTATTCTGGTGCAAAATAAACAAATGTAAATGAATGTATTTTTGAAGAAATGAGAAAAACTGATACTTTTTAGTGCATTAAATATGACGCTAGCTAATTTTTGACAGAACTTTCTTGGTGGACAATGTTTGAAATTCTACAATGTCCTTTGCACCGTTTAAAAAATAAAGTTAACTACTCACAACAAGCCAACTCATCGGAGAAATCGCCACAGTCATCTTTGCCATCACATTTCTTTCCATTGCTAACACATTTCCCGTTATCACACTTGAACATTCCCTCGCATTCAGCTGAAATAAATAAAAAGCATATTAGCACGTACTATCACCGATCAATGAGACTTTCAAAAATTAAACTCACTGATATAGAAAGTAGAAAGCTACCACAATCTTGCAAAATGTACATCCACTGTACATATCATGCTATAACAGTATGCATACTGTCTTTCCGAAAGCCCACAAGACATGGTATCTAGTGAATCCAGCAGAGAAGGTATTATGAAAGTCTCCTTTTGTATAATTGTTGAAGAGAAGTACAAGTGTGTTCTATTATTAGTATGGAACATAATGTACTTCTTTTAGAACAGAAAATGGAAATGTACAAGATTGAATAAAAATATTAAGGAAAATAGTAGCACAAGCAGAATCAAACACTAACATCAGAAAACTACAATTATAACACACTATTCTGTAACTCAACTTGAAAAATGCTGGAAACATAAAACTAATAAATTAAAATATGGACTTTTGTGTTAAATGACATATCACAGAGCCAATTTTCCACAAAAAGTTAAAACCCATTAATTTAAATAGTTTTTTAAGTAAGTGTAGTTTTGGTAAAACTGTACCTGATTGAGTAGAGAGCTCATGGTAGTTATATGTCTCACTGAACACCAAGTCAAACTCAGCATTCCTGCGGTTATATTCAAAGAAGTCACAAGTGGCATCTTCTAGTAAGTAATTGAAGGAATGACACACAAAGCGTTTTGTATTCACACACTGTTTTGCACACTACAAAATTCAAGAAATGTATACCAGTAAAAACAATTTCTTGATACTACATAGCCAGCAATGGCAACAATGTTGATTCTGATGAATGAGCATTTGCCAGTATAAGACATGATGACAAAAACAAGTTATAGCTATTTATAAAATGTTATAATATGTACTCGTGTTTATTTGACACGCTATAATTAAGTGTGGAAATCATGTTTGTTATTATTTTTGCTTCGTTAAATTTCTGAAAAAATTGTCAATAAACAATATTAGTTTAAACAGCATATTTCATACATCCATGTAATATTTTTGAAAATATGGATACAAGACACATTTCTAAAGGGCTGTTTGTTCTCACTGTATATCAAGTCAATAAACCTACTTCCTCCACAGTGTAATTCATATAAGATTCCAATGAGGTTCCAGGAAATTTTTTCTCTTGGACGACTATAAACTCTTCAGAGAAATTCTCTGAAAATATAACAGTTTGTACAAGCTACGGTTCCTAAGCAATAAATGAATGTTAATTTGGCAGTATTTCTTACTGGACAATTTTACTATTTTGTAAAGAACGCATGCAATGGTGTAAAAATGATCCAAAAGGCAGAGGTCTCCAAGTCCCAAAAAGCCAGAGCCATCAAGTTTTATGGAATAAGGAAAAGGGAACCATTTCCTTATTTGAATACAGATCTCAAGTAAGGAAGGATTCAGTTCCTTATTCCTTATTTGAATGTGAATCTTGAGTTGATAAAGGAACCAGAGTTTATACGTATGTGTAATAGGAACAAATCCATATTTAAACTTGCTTCATTTGTAAGTATTGAAGAGGATATTTAAGTACAGTAACAATCCATTTGTGTGCTATTTTTTTCCTAAATGTAGAAATAATCAGTTTTATTAACTGAACAATGAAGGAAGCAATCTTTTTTTTGCAGAAGGCAAATAATAAACCAAATTTTTACATTTGGAATGGTACCAATTCGAAAGTAGAAATATATACAATTCGAGTATGAAATGATTTTAGTACCCCTTGGGACCTTAAATAAGAAATTAGGAACTCGATGCATTTTCCTTATTTGAGGCCTGCATCTGAATAAGGAATTTAATAGATTTATGTGCCATCTGTTAGTAAAATGTGCACTGTGGTCATCTTGATGGACAGTTTTCTCTGACTTTGGACATAAGTGGGACGCAGCTCTAAACCTTTTGCATGCAGGAGTTAGCATAATGTAATAATGAGTTTACATTTTTAAGAAGGTTCATTTTTTCATTTAAAAGACTTTTTACTAATAAAACCAATACAATACCACAAGTGCTTTCGTCTTCATTATATTGGCAGTCTTGTTCACCATCACAAACCCAGCTGTTCAGAACACACCTTGAAAATTAAAATATTTTGTATATAGCAGTAACTTGAAAAAGTGACTTAGACCCGGAGTATCCACTTTATTAGCAAGTATTTAAGTACAATTATATGACAGTGTGTCTCAGTTAATGTCTATATAAGCATACAAAACACTAGTAAAAAAGAATGTATAACACAACTTCTGTATCCGTGTCAGTAGCTATTTGGCTTTGCCTTGTTTGAGAAGGCTTTTATTTTCTTTAAGCCTTCTATTCAAAGGAATCGATCTTGACTTCGTCAACATTCTAAGTGTCAGATCCTTCAGAACAAAGCTATTTTAATATATATTATTTCTTAGCTCGTACCAAAATAAATATTGTTTAATGCCAAATTAAATGTATGTTATTTGTTCCTTTATATTAGAAATTTTAGAAAAACAGAGCTTGAAGCACAGATTGGTACAGTAAGATTCAGAAGGACACATGCACAATTACTTTCAACTTACATTTCTGATATTTCACAATTAAATTCACCCATGGGGCAGCCCTCATGTCCCCCACTAGGGGGAGTCGGCTCAACTGAAAAAGAAAACAAGTTTAAATAAAACATTGCAACAAAAAGATCAAATTATATGATTATATATAATTATATTTATTTTGTAATACACAATTTAAAATTCAGTATTAGCATTTTACCGATCAGAAATTGGATTCCTACCAAAAAACAGATGTTAGCATCAATAACAATTGTAAAAATCCCACAGAAAGTCTAATCACAATGCAAAATTCAAACGTTTTCTCAAAATAAAATACTGTTCAATATATAATAAACAAACTACCCACATAAAAATCAATGATTAAACACTCTGCTACCTGTTGGAACTACTTGGTCACAACTTCTCACTGCACAATAAGCAAAATACTCGCCAAAACCAGTCCAGCACCATGGTTTTCTATCATTGTCTGGATTACGACAATAGTTATGATCTCCTAAACCCTAAAGGATAAACAAAAGGAACTGTAAAAATAATTTAATACAACCTTTAATATTCATGGCTAAAACAAAAAAATAGGTATGGTACAATTTCTGAATGATATATTTTTCATCCACTTTCAGACATTTATATGTCCTTGCTGTAATATTTAAACAAGACAACGACGATTCGAAGAATCATCATTGTACGCTGTTTAAATTGGCTATTTGAGCGAAAGGAATGG
>JAOXYB010051123.1:0-11689 GCA_028565635.1 Phoronis ovalis | reverse complement strand
TTAGAAGAACAAACATGGCCGCCAGTCGGCTATATTGGAAGTAATCTAAGTCAAAAGTATACATAGCATGTACTTGCGCTGTGCAGAATATGAAACTCATCGGATATAAACAGAACGTGTTATTACGACGTGCAATCTCGCGAACCAACATGGCCACCAGTCGGTCATGTTGGAAGTAATCCGGGTACATATTACACATAACCTGTACTTTGTCCTGTACTTACTGTGTACCGAATATGGAGCTGACCGGATAAAAACTGAAGTAGTTATTGCGAGACAAAGAAAATGTTACACATCCCAAAAGTACAAGAATCGTTGTGGCATTTGACCTACTTGTCAAGGTCATTTGCAAATGTCACTTAGTCTATTACGCCCACCAGTCTATGTCCTTCTTAGAATCCCCTTTGAATCGTCGAGGCAGCGCTTCGTCTTCGCAGCTATAGACACAACGTTACATACCCTCTCGGGAACAAACATGGCCACCAGTCGGCCATATTGGAAGTAATCCGAGTCAATATTATACATAACCTGTACTTTGACCTGTACTTATTCTGTACAGAATATGGAGCTGATCGGACAAAAACAAGCAGTTATTGTAAGACAAAGAAAGTGTTACGCACGAGAGAAAATGTCAATGTTTCGTAATGGCATTTGACCTACTTGTCAAGGTCATTTTAAAATATCACCTAGCCTATTACACCCACCAACCTATAGTCTTCCTAGATACACCTATGAATCGTCCAGGTAGGGCTTTGTCTTCGCGGCTATAAACGCAATGTTACGTGCCCTTTCAAGAACAAACATGGCCACCGGTCGGCCATATTGGAAGTAATCTAGGTCAAAAATACACATAGCATGTACTGCGACCTGGACTTACTCTGTGCCGAATATGAAACTGATCGGATAAAAACTGAAGGTGTTATTATGACGTGCAATCTCGCAAACCAACATGGCCACCAGTCGGCCATGTTGGAAGTAATCTGGGTCAATATTATATATAACCTGTACTTTGTCCTGTACTTACTCTGTACTGAATATGGAGCTGATCGGATAAAAACTGAAGCAGTTATCGCGAGACAAATAAAATGTTACGCACTGAAAATGTCCAAGAATCGTTGCGGCATTTGACCTACTTGTCAAGGTCATTTGAAATGTCACTTAGCCTATTACGCCCACCATTCTATGATCTTCCTAGAACCACTTTTGAATCGTCCAGGCAGCGCTTCGTCTTCGCGGCTATAAACGCAATGTTACGTGCCCTCTCGGGAACAAACATGGCCGCCAGTCGGCCATATTGGAAGTAATCGAGGCCAAAAGTACAAGCGACCTGCACTTTGACTTGTATTTACCCTGTGCCGAATATGAAACCGATTGGGTAAAAACTGAAGCTGTTATCGCGAGACAAAGAAAGTGTTACATACAACGACGACGACGCCTACACTACGACACTATATGCCCATCCACCACTATGTGGATGGGCATAAAAACTGAAGCTGTTATCGCGAGACAAAGAAAGTGTTACATACAGCGACGACGACGTCTACACTACGACAATATGCCCAACCACCACTATGTGGATGGGCATAAAAATGTATTTGCAAATAGCACATCCCATGGCAGTGTTAAAAATAAAAATTACCCCATAGCAAGTGGAGGATACAAATAGGGGGTCCACGGGTTGGCATACATATACAGTTACCATGAATGGCAGTACCGCCCACCCGGGTATACCTTACCTTCCTTAGGAATATTGACATGGTCCTCAAGTTCAATCTGGTGAACGTCAACAGTGGACAATTCCTCGCAGTCTAAATTACCACATAATTTTAGAATATGTTCAGTAGCATCTCCTACATTCTTAGCTTTACCCACTCCAACAGAGGCTGTCAGACCAACAATCTACTCAAAATATGTAAAATTAAGCCTAAGAAATAATTTCACAAAACTTGCCCAAATGACGTGATGCGGTTGTCTTTTTACCTACTATACATCACAGTACAAATCTCCTGTGAAAACTCTATACATACGTATATTAGTTTAGGGTACTAAATTTTTTTTTTCGTAACATTTAGCTGCATAAAGTTTAATATATTCACTGATAAATTTCCGCCAGGTTCTTTTCCGTTTATGTGAGATTTATTGAGATCATAGCTTGTCAGTCTCCTCTTATCTTATCACTGCAGACACCTAAGTGACTCTCTTTTTATACTAGACATATCACGTGACATAAATTGTGACCATCTTGGAGTAACTACATAAATTACCAATTTCTTAATTGAATAAAACAGAACTTACCGGTATAGCTAATTAAAATAAGTATCCTGCAGTGAACTCACCTGTGGTAATTTAGGTCTCTCGTCAATTTTTTCTTGCAAATAAAAATTCATTAACATATTGTAAGCGTGTCCGGATTGAGTATGGTGACATTCATCAAAAACCAGAAGGGTAAAAAGTGAAATTGAGTCAATGGTCTTAAATATAAGTGCATTAACAAGAATTTGTGCTGTCATGATGATAATATCATGCTTCATAGCAATTCCTGAAAAATAAAAAACAATCTATCTATCTACATATCCAAAAGTACCAGCACATGCAATAAAAAAAATTTAAGTGATCCAAATAAAAATCTTGTTTCTAGCTTTTTACTTCAAAATGATCTGTTAATCAAATCTATAAATCAATAATTGAAAGTTTCATGCAATTTGGAGCTTTTGATGTGAGTTATCACCAGCTAAATAAATAAAGTCATAGTACCTAGGCATTAGTACCTATTATGATCTTCATGTCAAAAGGTCATATAAAGGTCAAATGTTAGGTTATTTGAAATTATTCCCAGAGGTTTGTATTATATAACAATTAGGTAATTTTGTTGATTTGTAAAATTGCTATGGACACACAAACACACACACAAGATATATAAGATATGTATCTACTGCTTATAAAAAATAATCATCGAAACTAATTAATTTTGAAATTTTAAAAATTTTAAATGCTATAAGTTCAGCTGCAGATCGAGGATTCTGGATTCTACTAAATTTAGCCCTAAGAAACAGTTGTTATGACACCAGATATCAAGTTTTTATTATGATACCAGATGTTTCAAATCAATTGCATAGTTGTTATCAGATTAGGTATCAAAAAAAAAAAACGAAAGCATTTCTAATTAGAGATTTCTTTTTTGAAAATACAATTACGTTAAACTTATGTACAATAACAAAAACTGGCAAAGTTAGTCTACATTTATAAAAAATTTCAAATTCACATGACTAAAAGTAAAAAATTGATTCCCATTCAAAAATTGCTACCCCATTTTACGATACCATATAGTGCCTGAAGGCACTAAAAAACATCTTAACCTTTGAAATATCCTCTTGCACTGTCATTCATATCTCCATGCAGTCGCTTGCAGTTGTATTGGCTGAGATACCGTCGGAACTGCTTATATTGTTGATCCACTAAAGGGACTGAATTCACCAGGAAAACCACTTTATGTTCACCAGGTAAACCTTCAGATAAATGTCTCTGTAAAACACAGTTCTTATCAATCACAATGACAATAGGTATGTTTTTAGCAGATTCTTGTCTTGAAGTAATGGCGGACGCAGAATTACTTCTTAATATATCACAGATCTAATTTCATTTTACCCTTGACTATTTTTAGGGTATCAAACAGTACGTAATCTTCAAGTTCTGCTACTGCATACCTCTTTTAACAATTCATGCACTACCTTTTCTGGCTGTATGCACAACTGTCTACGACTGAGAACAAACAAGCAAAGAACTTGATGTGCATGATCTGAGAATTCCCAGGACACTTGATCAATTGTCAAGAGTTTAAAAAACGATGAGGTGTATAGCAGGAGAACTGAGGAGCACAGACCAAGAATTAACTAAAGTAAGAGGAATGTATCAATGCAAACTTAATTACAAGTGAGATCAGACAGTATGCTTTTCATTTAATACTTTTTTTTTATACCTTTACTATATACATTGCCACGTGAGTTTTTCCAGAGCCAGTTGGAGCACATATTATTGTATTGTTTCCTCTTAATGCAGGTTCTGCTAACTCATGTTGATAATTTCTCAATTCAAGCTCGTCCTCATTTTCCAACTGCATATCTTCCATGCCTTAAACATGAAAATGTAAACAATTCTAGAAAAAGTTTTTGTTTTCAATTATGCAAATATAATTACTTTATACTATTTGTTACTGTGAAAATGTTGCTTTTATCCATTATTATATATGTTATAAATAGCAACTTCGTTTAGTGATGAGTCAAACACTAGCCATTATATAATTTTTTATGGAATTTCTAAGCATGGTTATGTCAGTAAATATTATATTTGCAATATACAAGTTTAATTCGGTGATAAGATATCTTGAATGGTACATTAGATATATCAGTGACTAAAATCACAACCTAAATCATCATCATCATTTCTGTCTATATAGTCTGCTTCTCCTGTTTCTGACAGGTCCACATGTTGACTTCCAACAAAGGGACTAGTTTCAACAGTAGCTGCACTTGGGAAAGATTGAGCAGGTGGCAGGCCAACAAAGATGTAGTCATCATGAATTGTTTGGTCCATAGTTTTGCTGCTTGCTAGTTGTTCTTGACTTTGTCCGATTTTCTCATCATTAAGACCTATAAAAAGCAAATTGTATGACTTAGTGATAATAATATCAGGTATCTGCTAGCTTCTGAAAGAGAGCTTAGCAACGCTACTCAGTGATGCTAATTAAGCTTCAGTTTGATGGGAAGCATCCCTGTTTTAGGACCCATCTATCTCCTGGTTTTTTCCATTTTTCTTGGTTTCCAGCCATTGGTTAACAAAGCCTACTAAAGCGAGAATTTTCACTCATATTGCACCACGTTGCAGGAAATCGCATCTTAAATTTCAAAATTTCCGTGTGGCACACACTTGTGCCTGTGGTGCTAAAAAAATTATTTGCTATATAAAAAAAAACGTATCAGCTTTTCTATAATTTATAAGTCAGAATCTGGCATGAAGCAATATTAATCAACAAACAACAGACTGAAACAAATATCATACGTTAGTTTATGTACAAAGTCACATGAAATAATGTGAATGATTTTGCTTTTAAATAAATATAAAATGATACAAGCTAGGCTACAGAATAAACCTGAGGACATTAGTGCCTATTATGACCTTGCGGTCAAAAGGTCAATGGCTAGGTTATTAAATCTGAAATAATTCAGGAACATTCCAGTAGGTTTGTATTGTATAATAATATAATTATTGTTGATTTTAAAATTGTTATTTACACCTATACACAGAAGATATGTTCACAAAAAATAATCATTAAACATTTTGAATTTTTTTAGTGCAATAAGGTTAGATGCAAATCGAGGATTCTGATTCTACTAGTAGACTGCATGTTCCTTACTTAAAATTTAGTCCTAAGAAGCAGTTGCTATGATACTAGATGGACAATCACTTTCACATCACATCAATTGCAAAGTTGTTATCAGATTAGGTATTAAAATAGAAGCATTAAAAATAAAGATTTATCTTAAAAATACAATTAAGTTCACATTATGTAGTATAACAAAAAACTGGCCAAGTTTTATTATGTATTATACAAAAATCTATATTTATAAAAAAATTCAAATTCACACAATAAAAAATAAAAACATGTTCCCACTCAAACATCACACTACCTTTTTGTCAGAGTGAAACCAAGTAGTGCCATAGGCACTAAATAATCCATTTTATTTTTAAGAAAAATTTAGTTTCTTTACATATATCATTATGATAGCATTCACTTCTTTCAAGGTTTATAACTATTTATAGAGAACGTATATACATAATATGCAAAGTATCAAGGGGATATGACAGACACACATCATCGAACAGTACCTGTTCTTAAATTCTGCTTTTGATTGACATGTCAAGGAGATAAATGTCTAACGTTTGCTGCTATTTATCAAATATCACAAGAAATATTTCATATAAACTCTCAGGTGTACGTGTTTCAAATGATTTATTTTATAATAGTAAAAAATTGTGTTTCTATGTAATTAATAAGAAGATTTTATTAAACTCAAAATTGTTTACATTATCTCTTGTCACTTTGAACACTTACCCTTTGTAGTCCTTTTTGCATCAGCAGATATTTCCCTTGGTCCTTCCATTACTGCTTCAAAATTTCTATTTACTTTTAAATTATCAAACTCCGCCTGAATGGCATCAATAATACGATTAGTATGTGGTTCTAATTCTCCACTTATAATTTGTTGGATATCTTCAGTCGAAGGCTTTTCACCCAGATCCCTTCGAATCTGATCCAAGCTCTCTTCAAAATATTGCGACTCAAAATACCACATTTCTAACATCCGAATATATTTCTCAGCAATCTGACTATCAATAGGGCTAAACTTCAAACCATCATAATACTTTTGAGTTTTAACAGTTGACAATGCACGTAATATTGTTACTATGTCTTCCCAATGCTTTTCAAAGTCTACATCTGGCACCTGGGCAGTAGGACGATGTCCATATATGTCATTTCTAATATTTCTCAGACGAGCTATGTTTGCAGCTTTAGATTGATCTGCTGGTTGTGGATTATTCCACACGGGATTTTGTGGATCCGGAAAGTGGTTATGAGATGGTGGGGAAAAGACATATTTTAGTAGTACACAAAGCAATGTTATATCTAACTGTTTGATGTCAAGATTTGAATTGGCTAGTCCATATCCTTGAAAATCTTTTGTTTTCTTACTTATCTGTGGTGGCTGTTGAGGAAATAACATTCGTTTCTGCTGCTGATTAAGTTTTGCCTGTTTTAAGCTACCTTGTACAGAACCAATACTCAAAACATCACTGATTGCTTTGTTTGGAAAACATCTTTGAAGAGCAGTTTTCAAGACATCTTGTAAGACTGTTGTGCCTTCGTCAATCAGCAAACGACATAAACGAGTAAAGTTATCATGTTCTGATGAACCAACTGCTGCCATGAGTATGTTCTAGATTAGTCAATCTGTAAATAAGGTAACAAAAGATATAATATGAGGGCTGTAGGGGGGTATCGCGAGCAGCAAGCATTTGGTCTGTTAGGAGCAGCAAGCATTCGGTCTGTTAAGTGCAAGCAGCGAGCATTGCCTTGATCTGTTAAGTGCGAGCAGCGAGCATTGTCTTTTGGCGATCATTATTTTGCATTTTCTTAATTTAGTGTACTATTTTGTTTTGACGTTTTTGGTTGTTAATTTTTCTTGTTAAGTGCGAGCAGCGAGCATTGCCGATTTTTAAGTGCGAGCATTGTACCTTGGGGGGTACCCCCACCCCTCCTCTAATATACTTTTGCAGACAGATACGCATCAAGCATGAAGTAGTTTCCTTAGCTTCTCTTTATGCATCAGAGTTTTCAAGATTTAAGCAAAAACAGCTGGACAACTGTGGAAAATGTCAAATGTTCATATCAATTTGATCTACCTTAAACTCATAGTAAAATACCACCTAGCTATAAACTCCCACCCACCTACGGCTTTCATAAATCCACCTCTAAATCATTTTCGATTATATGCACAACATCTTGATAACAACCATGGCCATCACTGAGTCGACCATATTAGAAGTGATCCAGATCAAAGCCAAATTCGCCCTATTTTGGCTATTATTTATCTGCTGAATTAAAGTAATCTCTCAGTTTTCATGACCTGGGTAAAAACAACTTTGACAACTGCTAAACAAGTTCTGAATTTTCAGATCACTGTTTGACCCTGTTTTTCAATATCATTTTAAAATACCACCCACCGGCCGACCTTCTTAAAACCACCATTGACTTCCAGGAAACACTTCGTCTGCAGGCAATGGACCATCCAAGGATCCAATCTTGCTGTCAGTCAGCCATATTGGAAATTCTGGGTCAAAATCACCATGGACATGTACTTTGCCTTCCATTAACCTTCTGATGTAAAAAGATATGGGCAAAAACAGCTTCATAGTTGCAAAAAATTGTCAAAGTTTTGGAATTTTATGTGACCCACTTTTTTAGGTCATATTCTAAAAATACCACCTAGCCTATATCACCCATCGATTTTTTTTATGGCTTTCTTAAAATCGCATTCGAATCGCACCAGGCAAAACACTTCATTTTTGTGGCTATAAACATACTATGACATACTGCTCGTAAACCAACATGGCCACCAGTCAGCCAAATTCATGCATGATCAATATTTTGACCTCCATTTACTTTCTGAATTAAATCATTCTCTATATGCATCGGATTTTTAAGATCTGGCACAAAACAGTTTTGACGACTACAGAAATGCAGAGTTTTAGTATCAACAGTTGACACCATTTCCAATGTTGTTCTAAAATACTACTCACCCTATGCCCCCCCGCCCATCTGTGGCATTCCTAAAACCACCTCTGACTCATCCAGGCAGTGCTTTGTCCTTGCAGCTACAGACATGTACCATCCCAGGAAAAATATGGCCACAAGTCTACAGGAAGAGATCCGGGTCAAAATCAACATTGACTTCAACTTACCTTTTGATTTAAAAGGATCTCCATATATTGGAGGTGAAACAGGTCAAAATTATATTCCACCTGTATTTTGACCTATATTTATTCTGTACCAAATATGAAACTGATCCGATACAAACTATTATACTCCCAATTGGCCATACTGAAGCATTAATTCCATGTCAAATTCAAATCTTACCTCTTTGACCTCTATTTACTTATTATAATTAAAGTGATCTCTATGTATTAGCTTTCAAGGTTTGGGCACAAACAGACTGCGAAAGAAAGCAAAATTTTTCAGATCAACAGATGGACCAACTATCCAAGGTCAAAATGCCAGTTGGTCCTCCTATGGCCTTCTTAAAATCACCTTTGAATTGTCCTAGCAACTCTTTGTTTTTGCGGCCAGTTGGCCATTTTAGAAGTAACTGAGGTCAAAATTATATCTGATCTCTACTTTGACCTTTGTAGTTAACCTGTGCCAAACATGAAGATGGTCTGATAAAACTGAAGCTTTTGTTGCGAGACAAACAAAGTGGACACAGCATATAGGATGACTATATACCCATCCACTATAGTCTCTAATAGAGTGACCCCTGAGCTAAAAAAAACGGGGGGGGGGCAGTCAATATGAAAGTGGGTACGCATGTTCCAACAAAATTCCGAAAGGGTGTTTTTCGAATCGCCGGTGCGTAACTAGCGTTATGTGCTTAGTGTCTGTTTTTTTTGGCTAAAATCACGAAAAGGGGTTGTTTTTTGGAGGTGTGACACTTCATTAGGGGTGTTTTTTTTCCAAAACTCACTTTCTTAGGGTGTATTTTTTTAAGAAAATTCACTTCCTTTGGGGTGTATTTTTTGCAGAATTTCACTTCGTTAGGGGCATTTTTGAAACCATGTTGTAACATGGGTACCCACTTTCGTATTGACTGCCCCCCGGGCTAAAAAATTACCCAGCCATAGTGAACTGTTGAAAAAATAACACCCTAAGGAGTGACTATGTTGGAAAAAAATGATCTAAGGGAGTGACCGCAAGTCACCATTGAAAGTGTCATCATGAATTTAGTAATTTAGTAACCAAGAACACTAGATTGATGTATTATCATGCTGAAGTGAAACTCAACAAGAAAGGCTGTATATATTTTATTGCTGTACTTCTGAACTGTAAATAGTATCATGATTGTATATTAACTATTTTTTAATTAAAAATACTAACTGTTGTATTTCCTTAATATGAAATCAGAAACGGTAGATTAACATAAAAGACTTTTAATGTATTTGTTTAAATAATTATTTGCACTAAATTAATAAACAGCAACTTAATTACTTCCTATTATCCATATTTGGTATAAAGTACAGGGGAATAACACCAAAATATGCCCATATTTGGACTTGATTGGTGGGAAGAAATCCAAAATTTTCAACTGGGCTACACACCCCCCACCAAAAAATACCTTGAGTACCCCCCAGGGAAAAGGGGTGTATACTTCTTACTGTATTTTTTGGATTGCTACCGTAAAGAAATTCAAAAATTTGGATTGCTACCCGCTGCTTACAGAAAATAATTTGGATTAATTTTAGGTTTGAATCCATAAAACGATTTTTGGGATTTGGTCAGTTTGCGTAAAAATGGATTGCTTCTCAAATATTTTAAAATTTTGAATTGCTACCCTTAAATTTCACAAAATTTGGATTGCTACCCTTATATTTCAAAATTTTTTGATTGGGTTTGCTACCGCAAGCTAAAATTTTGGATTGGGTTCTGCGGCACATCCCCGTATTAAAAAAAACGGGAGTACACCCTTTTCATACCAATAACTTAAAACATCTCATATTATATATTACAATGACAAAGTAACATAATCTTTTAAGTAAACAATCTTTATCCACTAAATTATAAATTTATGGTAAGACAACGAAAGTTGGAAATTCGGCAACCTGGGTTCGGCGACCTTCCAACCCTTTTTCCGGGGCTTTTTTGTACAGGTATATTTCACTACCCTTTTTTCTGGCCTTTTTTTTACCTGTAGCAGATAAATATAGACTCTTTCTTATAACAAATGGACGTGAAAACAACCCCTTTGCTCAAAATCATCTACATACCCAACTACCTAAATTGGATGTAAAACATGATCCCAGCTCATTTTCCGTACAAACTTAATGGGAATTCACTCTCGCACGTCTTGTATAGCAGATTTTCATCCACTCGTTGAATATAAATAGTCGGTTTGATATAAATAAACATGGGAATAATTTTTGTCCATTTTTTTACCAGTGTTAGTGTTTTACCGATGTCGGTTCCCACTTTTGATGTAGCGGCATAGATGTACACACACACAAGATGCTTTCAGCCCGCTGTCAAGCACTGACATAATTGCAGATCGCGAGCGTCGTTAACGATAAAAAACATCTCTTTTGATGATTTTAGACAAAAACAGATCGTAAGTGTTAGGCGCCGGCCGCATGAAAAAATCCTTTATCGTGAAATTTGTTGGAACATACGTACCCACGTTTAATATTGCCCGTCCCTCCCCCGGGATAAAGCAACAGAAAATCATTTTTTAATACCATTATATTACTCATTCCACAAGAAGAAAACAGTGTTATGATCAAACAAAACGAGTTAGAAATCTGCATGAATACTCATTTGTGTTCCATGAAAAAGAACTTGGGCGTACACCTAACAGGAGAAAATAAATAAAAAAGATTACAATCACTATGCGCTGTGAGAACTCTTTCTGGTACATCATTATCATTTAATATCAATTTAATATCATTAATATCATTTAATATCAATATCAATTTGGTTTACTATATGGCTAAAAGAACGTACGCGATATTCAGAATACCCGTACAGGACCTCAAAAGGAGACAGAAACATTATAACACGTATATGTCTCGTTATGCGTTAATTATTTCAGTCTATAAAAAGGAAGAAAAAGAAGCAATAGAATTGTAGTAGCTGGAAACGAGGGAATCGTTAAATGTGCGCACGGGAACCTTTTTAAAGTATTTATTCCGGGACACTATATCAAGATACCACAGGTTCGTTAGACTTAGAGCCCCACGACATTCCCTATAATGGGTTTTTCGGACTAATGAACCTTCTGACCATTCGGACAAGAGAGCTGCGGTGGTGTAGTGGTTAGCACGTCCGCCTTTCAAGCAAAAGGTCGTGGGTTCAAATCCCGATACTGGC
>JAOXYB010051090.1:0-11692 GCA_028565635.1 Phoronis ovalis | reverse complement strand
TTTTACCACCACGGGGGGCTAAGACCCCCCAAAAGGGGCTTTTGAAAAAACCATGTTTCAACATGCCACCCATCTTTCAAATCCTCCCCCCCCCCCCCCCCCCCGGAGTACAGAAAATATACTTATAAGCTCCATGTAAGCAAAGACTGTATAGAACTTTATTTTAATATATATAGGGTGAGAGAATTTTTGACAAATTCGTGAACTAGCAGGATGTATGTACAATATGCAAGTTCTTAATACAAATAGCATGTGTTGTTAACCAGTGTTAATGTGTGCTCTTCTATCATAAAAGCCCTTTAAGGCAAATGTTCAAAGTAAGATATGTGTTTTAGATGAGACTTTTATATAGTTATTACAAACAGTTATAGGTTAGAAATTAGTTTTGTTATTATCCATAAGGATTTATATCAAAATGGCAACTGTGATACTGTTTACTTTAACATATGTTAAAAAAATATATTTTATTTAATGCATCTGTATTTACCGAAACTAATCAGGGTTTTTTGCAGGATGCCGACTAAACAGATACAAGTAGTACATGCAAATGATGTCCCAGAAGGCCAAGTGAAAGTGATCCATAAAAAAGTAATTAAAAGAAGAGTTCCCAAAGACCCCAACAACAATGCCAACGCACAAGGCACTCTCCCAGGAGCCTCTAGTGAACAAGACAGAAACTTTATGGTCACAACACATAATGTAGACCCCAGCACCACAATGCATACAAAAGTAATAAATGGTAAAGAGGTACAGGTTACACGAATGACCACAATGAAAACGGTACGAAAACACCGTGTTTCACAAAGTAAATTGACGAATTGGGTGGCTGTAAAGGAAACAATGCGTTTGTCCAACAAAGACAACAAGGAACAAGCTACACACGGAAGAGAAGCAGTACTGTTGACAACAGAAAAACCACTGACACAAATCTGGAACAGACTTAATCGTATCATACCACAAATTCTGTTTGCATTTAATCTTATCTTGGCAATACTAGATATTGCCAGAGAACCTAATTATTTAGGATTTAAAGTAACAGCATTAGTTTTCTCACTGGTTGAAAATGTGTTATTAGCACTCACATGGTGTTTTAAGAAAATACCAAAGTACACAAATGCAAACTCACTTGAACAACAGGTTATGGATAAAAAGTTACAGTACTTGGAGAATGTCATTCAAGAAATTCTTATGTATCCAGCTATTCTCCTTACTTTATTTGGAGTTGTCGTTGGAAAAGCATACTCTGTTCAGGATGCTTTTTCTGAACTGGAACTTGTCCTATTAGCCTTTGATATACTAATTCTGATATACATTTATGGCATACGAATCTACATGGCCCGTAAACTAACAAAACATTTATACGCACAAATAGGTCATATAGAAAACACATTCTGTCACGTTTCAAATCGTCTATTTGTCGCATTATTTCTCAATTCATGCATGTTTGGGATGTTATTAGGCATGCTGGCGCTGCAAATACATTCAGAAAATGACACAACAGAAGATTATTCAGTGTCAACATGGACAGTTTTCCTAATAATATTCATTCTCACCCTGCCAATTAAAAGTTTATGTTTATTTTGCATTGTTAATTATTACTGGTTATTAGAAATGCTTGTTCTCATTAATCTGAAAGCTGGTAGCAACACAGAAGACTTACTCAAAACAGTAAATGAAGATTATGCTCCAATGGCTGAAGCCATACTGTATTTTTCACTGGAAAATACTGATGCAACAGAAGATAGACTGGAAGAACTGCAAAAAACAACACTGTCTCAAAAATTTTTGTATGCTGTTCGTGAATGGTGGGTTTGTTTATTACTGTTAATATGGGGTGTAATGGCTACTTTATCTGCTGTTGCATTTAATGCTAGCTTTTATTCGTCAGGTCAATTTCTTCGTTATGGAGCTCTACTTGTAATTGTAGTGTGTAATTATCAGATAGCAGCAGTGTTTATAGCTATGCTTGTGTATCTGATAGCACTATTTATTAGTTGGTTATCTCATTTCTGTTGCATACCTGCTGAAGTTGACATTGACACTTAAAACAATTAAACAGCAGCACATGGAAATTCCATATTTTTTTATTATTCCTGTTAGTTATTCTTGCCACAAGTGTATCAAATGCTGTAGTCAGAAAAAGGACCAGGTTCTGTGTTGTTACCTAGCTTAATAGGCATCTCAGGTCTTTTGGCCTATAGTTCACTTTTATGTTTGTTCAGTCATAGTTTGTTCTTTTCATGCATTTTGTTGTTCTTATTTCAAATTTATTGTTTACAGTTTATTATTTTTAATGTAAAGTTTCAAACAATATTGGGCTATGTAACTATTTAGTAATTTTGTTACTATTATTATTATTATTTTAATAAAGTGCCAATTGAAAGTAAAATATAACTAATTAAGATTGTTTTGCCAACAAATCACTAAAATGAATGTTTGTTATTACATTTGGTTGTGATCTTCGTCCAATTTATGGTAGTCTTTTGAGGTCAAGGGATCATGTTTCTGACCTCTTCTTGCCAATTCAGGAAGGACTGACGAAGATCTTCTGATACAACAAAAAGCTCTCTGTAGTAAAATATTTAACTTTTGACTAATTTTATTTAAAATTTCAAACCTGATTAACAATACCCAA
This sequence comes from Phoronis ovalis, assembly GCA_028565635.1. Classification (NCBI taxonomy): domain Eukaryota; kingdom Metazoa; phylum Phoronida; family Phoronidae; genus Phoronis; species Phoronis ovalis. The sequence goes on along the minus strand of JAOXYB010051090.1, from coordinate 9,057 downwards.
ACTAATAGTGAGTTACTATTCCTCCTCAAGATAAAGATAACAATTCTTCAAATAAATTACTACTATTTTGATAGATTTATACTTTTAAAGTGGCTGTACCTGTTCAGGACAAGTTATTCACACTTTATACTCGGAGTCAAATTTTGGGCTGTTTAATGGAAAAAAACAGACAAATAAGAGTATACACGTTTGGAAAGGCATTAAATTAAGGATTATGAAAAATCACTTTACTTATCTATCACATAATTATGTAATCAGTTAGGGGGCCATTTAAGGTAAAAACTCATGTTATCAAGCAAATTTTTAAAAAATGTAAGATCAACACAGCTGCAAATACCAAGCTAAAATTTTGAGTACAATCATTATATTTTAATAGTAAAGTTATTTATCGTAAGCAGTTTTGTCTCCTCTGCTGCTAGTTAGGACACCAGAATACGAAAAAGATAAAAAACAATTTGGAAATTTGAATTGTAACCAAATTTCTGAAATCATGTAGGCATAAATAAAATTAACTTAATATTAGTCATTATGACTTAAAAATAGCTTTTTATTACTAACACAAGACCTTTTCTAAATTTAAGAAATACATTATAGCTTGTAACAATTTTTGAGCTTCATTTAACATCATAATAGAATGTGCTTTTGTAAGCAGGAATATGAAACCTGACAACAGTAACATAAACAATAATACTATGTATTGAATTATGCCAATTCATAGCATATAGAGTGCTTATTATAAAATAAGTTCATATGTGAACATTTATTGTTACTTTTATCTCATTACAACTGAATGACAAGAAAACTAGATATATTAATTGATAAAAAACAACAATATATAATACTCATGGCTACGTTGGTGGGTATGGACACATCTGACAAGCATATATGTCATCCCTAATGATTCGGAGACAACTTCGAAGTCAGACTGAAAACTTGATACGTGCACCAATAACTTTCCAAGTAGCTTTACAGCTAGGTAAGTACTTCCCTCAGAAAATAATTTCACACAGCCAATTTATACTGATTTACAATAAATCTGTACTAAATAGTGAAGGTTATTCATTGAGAAATTGTATTTAATGTATTGCCCACAGGAAAGCATGAAAAATCCTTTCATAAAGCTATTACTTGCTTATTAATAGGCCTTACTGAATTAAAGAAATTATACTTATAATGGCTTTGCAAATGAAAGCACCTGGTATATTTGCCAAATAGAGGAAATATAGCCATAACAGGTGATGATGTACATGTATTTACAGCTTAGTTAATCCTTTTCCATTATGGACCCTGATGAAGATGATCAATTGACAGATTCTCCACCAGGTGAACATGCATCTTTAGATGACGGAGAATCTGAAGTTAGTAACTCCCAAAGAAATGGAGACAACACTGATTCTAAAGAAAAAACAAAGCAAAAACAAAAGGAGAAAAAATCCAAACACATAAGAAAATCAGAGCCATGGATGAAAGGAGTGTTTGCTCGAGATACTGATTCAGAAGGAAATCCATGGAAAAAACGTCACAAAAAAAGAAAGAAAAGTCCTACTCCAAGTTTAATCAGTGTAGAGCCAATAAACATAGATAACCCATTGCCAATAGCAGACAACAGTGGAACAGATGATGACATACCAAGCATAGCACCTACAGGCATGGACAAAATGGTGAATCTGACTAGATTTTCACCACAAGTTGAAAATGTAATAGCAGATATTGAGGAACACAATGATCAAACAGTGAATAAAAGTAAATTTCACACTAGTGCATACACTGCATGGATTGTTAAAAAAGTATTTGTCCAAAACACACAAAGAGTATTTTATAAAGAAAATACAGAACAGCTTACAGAAGGTTTAAAAGTTATAGATATAGTAACAGAAAAACCACTGACAAAAGCTTGGAACAGAATAAATAGGATATTTCCACATGTCTTATTTTTATTCAACTTATGCATTAATCTGTATGACTTAATAATTTCCCCAGTGTACCTTTATTACAAACTAATAGCACTAACACTTGATTTATTTGAGATTATCTTCATGTTTGGAACATGGTTTATAAAAGCCCTACCTCATTATAAAAGCTTATCTGAAGCAGAGCAGTCAAGATTCGATAAGAATCAGCAGTATGCAGAAAATATATTGACGGAAATACTGCTGTATCCTTTAATTGTGTGCTCTGTTTATGGCATAGCAGTGGAGAAATCATATAATCTCAATGGATGGGGCAGTATAGTTGCCATGATTTTGTTAGGAATAGATGTCATTGATTTAATGTACACTTATTTTGTTCGTATGTATATGGCATGGAAATTATTGACAGACATACGACAGAAGATTCCGGGAATTACAGGTACTAGCCAGCAATGTTTTGGAGATATAACAGTCAGACTTTTTCTTGAGATGATTGGAAATACAGTCAGTTTTGGTATTATGTTATTTATGCTTGGCATGCAAGTTCATAAAGAAAACTTAGAAAGAGAGGATTACTATGTATCATTCACTACAGCATTTATGATACTATCCACTATATTTCTGCCAATTCTCAGTCTAATTTTATTCGTAATAGTTAACTACATCTGGGTGTTAGAAATTCTCATAAAAGTTAATCTTTATGTCATTCAGCAAGAAGAATTTCGCAAGAAATTACAAGAAGACTATGGTCCACTGGTGCAAGGAGTAATGAATTATGCCGTAGAAAACACATATTCTACTCCGTCACGTTTACGAGATATGGAAAAAATACCACTATCACGACGTTTATTTTATGGATTGCGTGAATGGTGGATAGTACTTATTGTTTATTTTTGGACAGCAATTGTCATATTGTTTGCAGTGTTGTTTGACAAAACACAAAATACGGAACTACAGTATGCTTTTACTGCACTTTTCATTGCTCTTATTATTGCATCAAATATTCAAGTAACAATTCTTGCAGTAATGGCAAACATCATTGTAATCCTTGTAATGTTTGTCACAGCATTGTATGGCATTTGTGAAAGGAAAAATCGAGTACGAAAAGCAAAGACTGAATTAGCTAGCAAGACAGGGACAAACAAATCTGAAGCAGAGAACGACGATTACAATAGCAATACCATACTCAACTCGACAAGTGAGCTTGACCCAGAGAATATAGAAATAACTAATCCAACTGGAAGTATTTCAAGTATATTGGACAATCAAGAACACAACTCTGGTGAGAACAGAAAAAAATCACCAGTAGCCAAAGCAGAGAAGCAACATGTTGGTTCCACAATCAGTTTACAAGTATCCAACAACTTGGAACAGTTGCCAAACACAATATCACCAGAAATGAACACAACAGTATAAAATTTCACCAAGATGTGTGTATAAACAGAATGTGTCACAGCAAGGAAAATTTTTATGAGTATGTAGGTAAAGCTTACCTTTTCCCCTTTGTGACCACAACGGTGGGTCGAGTTGGCCATGTGGTAACAGACCAGTTTCTAGACAAGTTAAAAATGCCAAAAGGTGGCCACCTTTTGGAAAATGTATTGGTGGTTGCTGGACTCCATCCTGTCCAACCAAAACTATAGTTCCTCCACAATCAGCTGGAAATGAGAAGGTCATGCTAGTTAGGCTTGATCATAAAAACATTTTCCAGCTTAGAACTTAAAAGAAGTGAACACAAAAAATGCTTTATTGTAACTGGGTCAAATATCATTTTTCTCCTCAAAAACAAAAAATGATAGTCCTCTCAAAGCCTAAGCTTGACCCCTGTCAGTACATGTCTTTTACAGTGTTCTTCTTACATAACAGACTACAATAGCCATAATTGACAAGGGTTGGTAAGTCCTCAACTCATGAAATGAGTTCTTTCACACAATGATAAACAAAAATTTATTCACAATTGTGTGATATATACGCTTTCTAAACATGCTATGGCATCAACAAATATATGCATATTGCGCATAGAAGCAATATTATAAGAGTGATATAACAACCAGCCGAGGTATGTCAGCCAGGCAGTGAACACACCAGTAGGCTCACTCATAACCATATGACAAAGGCTTCTCATGCTATTTTCAAGTATATTACAAACGATAAATAATTAAATGTCACAGCTTTATTTTCTTGAAAAATAATTAACAGTAAGTAAATTTAACAAAATATACCATCCAACGATGTGTCTACTTCATGTAAAAACTATCCGTAATCAACTGGCATGTCCTGACCCCTTTATACCTGGGCTCTTCCACAATAGATGACCTAACAAATTAGCTATTTCAACCCCACATTGGACAGATGAATTTATTTCAAATTACATTGCACATCTGATCTTATGTTCTTGAACATACTTACGTTGTTGATGGCAGTGTAAGTATACAATTTCATCCATAAATACACACAGGGCATAGTCCCAGAACATGCTAAAACAAAACAAAATAATTATGTGTGTATATTAATTAGCACACAATTGTTTATGTTTCAAATTTTAACTTGACATCAAAAGCAGCCAAGAAGAGCTGTATTTCGTGCTGAACACACTATATGGAACTTCACTACTGTTTTTGACTAGTTGTCTGTAAAATTTAATTAATAACTTGTACATCATTTAAAAATTTCATGGGCACAAATATAGAGTATAGAAAACTCAAGATTCAAACTTTATATTCAAGATTAGAATAAATTCAATTTATATGCAAAAGGAAGCTGTGCATTTCAAAACATGCACAGATATAATTTGACAGCAAAGTACAGCCAGGTTTAGATACAAGAATAATATCAGAAAAATCACTAAGAGTAAACCGCAGACCTTCGGTGCCACACCTGTTTATGATATATGACATACTAGTACATGTTCAACAAGAAATTAGTGCAGAACTGAAGGCCTGTAGTTCATAGAGAATGCACATATAAACAAACTTCCCAGAAATATTTTAAAGCATGCACTACGTACAAGTCTTATCTCCATACATTATGTTAAGTAGGTATTATTAATTAAGAATTTTTACCATTTGATATATTGTTGCTTTTTATAAAAATGACAGGAAATTGTGCTCTTTGTTGTGTGTATATTGCAACATTTAACATGGTGACTATGAAGACTTATTAGTTTACATTCTATCTGTGTGTAAATTCTCTGTTTGTTGATATGAATATATATTTCTTGAAAATGCTTTGGAAAAACGTTGAAATATTGTTGTTCTTGTTTTCTTCATTTACAGTTCTCATACTATTCTTTATGCACACACATCTTAGATTTAGATATTACCCATAAGCAATCTGCAGCCTATGCGCTAATAAAATGTAGCATAAAAGCTCATCAGACATTTTTATGCAAAACTGTACACAAGTAAATAATTAAACACAAAAAAAGTGTTTAAAGATTCTCTCCAGCAACCAAGAAGTTATATTGTTCGCCCAACTGCATGCACTATTGTTTAAGCCAACCCTCTGACCTTACTCACTTTTGAATTTTATTGCGTAAAAATCTGCGATACTTTTGTTTAGGGGAAGATATAGCATCAAACCAGATACTGAAAACATCATAGCATCAAACTCAAATAAACAGAAGAAAAGTGCAACAACACAAAGTTGCAATTCAATGCTATTTCACATTTATAAAATATGTCATTATTGACAAGAACATCACAGTTGAATCCCTTTGTTTATCAACTTTTCAGTTTTGAGTACTTTGACGCCTTTTTTAAATTAATATGTCTTGCTTTAGCAACCATTTTTTGATGGTAAAACAGGACGAATATATACAATAATTAATCAACAAATGAATAGTAGTGATAATAATATTTTAATTAGGCAGTTAAAAAGTTAATAAATGAGAAAACTATCCTGTCCCCATTTAAAATATTTCCAGACATATAGTATTCTGTGAAATAGTCATTGCAATCACAGCAGTAACCAAACAACTTTCTTATTCTAAACCATTACAAAATATCCTTTAACACACTTTGACACAAAGGGACAAGTAAAAGTAAACAGTGGATCTCTAAATATTTTGGAGCATTGATGCATAGACCAAAACAGTTCAGGTATCAGTGGTAGCTACAAAAAAATGATGCACACTCTAGTGCCTAGCGATTTTTTAAAGCAATTTCATCCAAAAAATTTCAAATCAGTCCATGTTTTATACAGCAATTTAGAAAAAATATGCAAGAGGTTTGCAAACGTGCTCATGTCAATTTTAGCTCCTCTGTTTCTAATCAATGTCAAAGGTGTAAGGACTTTTTAGTTTATGTTTTACTTTGGCATGTACATACATGTATCTAGTTTTCACATCAACCATACATGCATACTTAATGACGAAGTTATTAGTAATCAGAAACTAAAGAAAATTTTAACAGGCAGAAAATAATTGGTATTAAATATAGTTCAAGGAAAAGAGAAATTTTCTGTCCACTTGCCAGAGATGTCTATGTCTCGCTTATTCTCACAACAAAGCTGAGCATACACCTGTAACTTAATGTGCACAAAACAGCATAATTTATGAAATGATAATTAAATGATAATTACTAAATGATAATTAAATACTGATACAACAATAAACTCTAAGAAAGATGGAGAATAAGTGCAAAACACTAAAACAAGCTTACAACACATGTTCAAATAAAAAGTCTGGTAATTATATCACTGTGTTTATAATTATAGTCTGTTGTTCCACATACTACTTTAAACAATTGTAATTCATGCAAAAGGTTTTGATATACATGTAGATATAGCCTTCAGTAAAGCTTCTGATACATGTATGCACCAAAGTAAAATCAAAACAAACCTCCTGTCAACTGATTCTTTCTCAGGTGTATCTTCACTGGTTCCATTCATAAGCTGATTAGGAGTCCACTTTAATACAAGGCTTTCGGGAGTCTGGTGCAAAGACAGGTAGCCCGGCAGAGATTCTATGTCTTCCTTCTAATAATAAAAACAAAAGGACAGCTTTTGCAAATAAATGCTTATCCCAATTGAAATAGTTTACTAAAGTTTCAAAGCAATCTTTATGGATCAGAGTTTTCAGAATCTGAGCAATGTCGAATTTATTGGTACAAATAAAACTTGAACTGTAAAAATACTATACCAAACATGAAGCTGTTCTTACGGGTACCATCAAGAACAAACATGGCCACCATTCAGCCATTTTAGAATTGATCAAAGTCAAATTTCAGTCTCTACTTACATTTTTGAATGAAAGAGGTCTCTTCTCTCTATACTGTACCAAGGTTTTCTAGATTTTAGACAAAAATGTCTTATTTAGCAGTAGGTTGCTAATACCATGGTTTAGGATTTGAAACCTTTTGCCTTACAAGTCTGTCAAAAATTTGCATCCCCAGGGGCTGAAAGCCAGCTACTGCACAGCCAGTTGATGATCAATTTATATATTAAGTATCAAAAACCAATTCAAAAGTACACACAAACTTACTGGTTGTACTAGTACATTATTCTTGCCATAGAGTAAAGTTTGTTTCGAGTTTTGATGCAAAGATTCCACATAATCTTTAGCAGAGTTTGGCAGATTTCTTTGGCTTTCATCGCTGCTTGAACTTGTAGTTGACGTGTTACTACGACGAACCTGCAATAAAGTTTAAATCTTTGTTTTTCATTGTACTTAAAAGGAAATCATTGAGATACAAGATATAAATACTGTTTCATTGCCAATAAGTTATATGAATGCACAATGTTATTTAGCAAAACAAACCCAATTGATGCCACAAGTAAAGAGCTAGCATTATGAATGATCAATCCCATAATTCTCTATGTGCACATGTTTATTCGTTCGTTCATAAAAATGGTGAACTGCAGCATCAATAGTATTCATTTCACCAGACCACCTGGTACATGTAAACAGTTTATTCTATAATATTTTATATTAACTTCTGGGTGAAAATGTTACCTCTCAATACACACTACACTGCCAAAAGAAAAATGTCAATAGTAACACTGGAAAACAGCAAAATGTTTCTAACCCCTTTACTATACCACTATAAATGAATGTTAAGTAATAGTTTTCTACTAGTTTATGTGGGCCTGACAGATTGAAAAGGAATCATATGAGAAATATAACAAGTTTTAAGTATAATTCAGCAATCTGGCTACAGATCACGATGCCCAGACTAACCATCTAATTGGAACAATGCAACAATTATTGGTAAATATTGTTAGGGGACAAAATGAAGAGCTTACAGCATATCTAGAAAACAAAGTTTCTCCTAAAATGATTTATGAAACTGATCATTAAGTGACAGGCATAAAATTTTGTTCACCTAAAGTTTACAATATGTATTTGAGAAAACATATTTCTTTATTAGTCTGTTTTTTCCGCACAGAAAAATAAGGCTAAACACAGTAAAATAATATTTTGCGCAAATATTCTCCAATGAATTTGATGAATTTGTATTATCCACCAATATCCAGCAAGTTGTTTTGCTAAGTTAAATTCCCATCTTAAAATATTTATCATTTATTTGTGAGAAGAACTGAGTAGTAGAATCCTTTGAAATTTATCAATTCATCTTAAGTGGATATCTCGTTTCCATTTTGGTATAGGTGTTTTTGAAAATACTTTCTGTTCCTCAGAGCTACAGCAAAATTTCATTTATGATACATTATGGCATTTATATACTTGAAAAAACAAACAAATATATAATCACAAAAACTGTGTTATTATTATTAGCATTATCTTGGCTATAGATATTTTTGCCATTTACATATGTATTATGTTACCACGTTTATCCTTATTTTTACTGTACAGAAGAAATAGACAGTTAATTAATGAATATATTTTTATTTATTTATACACAGTCTATTAAATTATTTTATATTTCCATAACAATCGTATATAACAATTTAATCTAATATATAAATATAACTGTGTACATGATATTCTGGATAAACTATTCTAGCTTCATAAAAAATGTCAATTTCCAAATCGAGTATTAGATTCATTAACAATGAAAAACAAGACAACGACGATTCGAAGAATCATCATTGTACGCTGTTTAAATTGGTTCTTTGAGCGAAAGGAATTGCATATTATTAATATGAAGCATACATGTTTTATAAGTACAGTAGAAGTGATGAAAATGAG
>JAOXYB010051079.1:0-11692 GCA_028565635.1 Phoronis ovalis | reverse complement strand
CCCTTTCTACTTAATATTCCTATTGCCTGCACTTTTTTCATCCTGAAACAATTATTATTAGCTAAAACATGTAAATTACTTAATATAGCTCATATCAAGTCACATTACAGAAATTCCACGCCAAGGACGATAACAATGCTGCATATCCTATAAATAGGATAAGCAGCAAAAATTGGAAATAATTTGCTTCAGCTCTTTTGTATTTTTAGCAGTGCCATTTTAAAACAGATATGTAGATCCTTTATTTAAACCGTGACAGGATGACATACCCGTAAGATCCTTTGAGGTACAATATAAGCAACACCTGAAGAAACATTATCCAGACTTCTTTATTTTGCATCCTGAACATCAGATGCATTAAAATTTAGACACAAATAACCAGATATCCTTACCCTTTTCAACCTTTCTTAGTTCAATCATAGAAGGTTTTGTTGATTTCACAGCAGAATCAAATTCAATGCTTCGAAGATCAATCTGTTTGCGAGTACGAATTTCAACATCGTGAGAAGCTAAAAAGTAACCATGTGTTACAAAAACATTGTTTAAGCAACTGTAACAGTAACACTTACAAGCCTCACTCTCTTTCAATTATAATTTGTTGGAAAGTAGGTAAATAAGTTGTTCACTTTACCATAATATGAGCAATTTCCTATCATATTCATCATGTGAGATTGAAACAATATTAGTTATTATAAAGTGAAATTTACCATAAATTGAGGGGCTTATTTGAGATACAGCAGAAGTACAAATTTTGTCAGTTGTAAATGGCTGTATTTTGAGGCACAGTCTTTGTAGTGGAATAGCAAAATATGTTTTTGTAAGTCTTGCCAGCACAAAAAGTATAAGAATATAGGTAAAAAAAATATGCATACTACATAGCTGTAACTTTGCACAAATAATCTTAGAGTTTACATATATAGCTACAAAACAGTGTCTCAAACTTTTTAAATTTCACTTGATTCATAAAATATAAATTTTCAAAGTTTCGTCACTTCAAGCTTGCTGATTTTTTTCTAATGCATAAAATTCTGAGACACAGTTTTGTAGCTATAAATGTAAAAAGTATTTATGCAAACTAGGTTTAGTGGTTTTTGTGGCAACTATGTAGATTTAATGGTTTTTGACTTATATTCTTTTTATTTCCACATCTCAATAACTTATCTCAAAATGATAACCTTGTAGATCACATGACCTATTTAAAGAAAAATACATTGTACATTTAGAAAGTTTGTTGGTATATCTTTTCACTTAATTAACTAAAATTTACTTAAAGTATAAAATAGTATAACACTGGTTTACATTATAACTATTAATATTCAAATGCAATAAAAGGTTTGAGTATAGGAACTCTAACCAAATCTCTGAGGTAAAATGTATGTACTTTCCTCTCCGTTCTTTGGTCAAATTAGGATATTTTGGATTTAAATGTTGAAAGGCTAGATGAGTTTTTTACAACATAAGACTTGCTCCAGACTTTAGACCCATCATAAATGAAAAAATTTTGTCCTGAACCTTATTTTAAACCTTGCTATATTAATATTAATATTAATCCTGCCAGATCTAGGTGAGTTACAAGACTGAATTCATTCCTAAGATATAAAAGAGCCAACCCATCCACTATTTTGAAAATATGGATTAATTTTATTTGATTAATCCTTCCCCCAACTGTTAACCAACCCACCTCAACAAATTCATTATATCAAATGAGATTTTGAAGATAAATTTAGAATAAATCTGATGACTTGAAGTTTAATTACAGGATAAGCTACTATACCAATCCTAGCATGCATATGTGACATAGAATCAGTGTTAAACTAAGCTTCTTTAGGCGCTAAGAAATTTAGACTTACAGAGCAAGAATTTCAACCTGCTATTTTTTAAAAATTACTTTGTAATTTCTTCATCAGAAACTGCTTGATCAACACCAAGATAACTACCACCGGTTTTATTATTAATATTTCAAGAGAGGATGTATTTTTAGTTGATTACTTTGAGCCAGAAAGATAGGATTCGGTTTTAACAAGGTGCAAAGTTTATTGTTTATGAAAATTTCAGTTGACACAACAGTAAACAGTATCTTAAATAAGAATTAGTTTGTACTTACGTCTTTCAGTATGTTTCAATCTGGATCGCCAGTCTTCCCTTGGCAAAACATTAATGTTTGTGCTGTCTTCAACCTGGCCCAAAGGATTTCGAGCAACAACTTTCAACAGCCCAGAATCATATTCACGTACTCGAGGAATTTCTAATTGGTATATCATACCATCATACTTCAGTTTCACACGTTGGCTCTGCAACATGTTTGAACTAATTAGTTAATATGTACACATAATAAAGTTATATTATGTAAAAGATAGGAGTAAAATTTAGTCAGAAAATTTTGTTACAACGTGAAACAAATTATATTATGAAACAAACTTCAGTTGCACTTTGGCAAAATACTTCCTGAGTGGCCATTTTGTGCGCATGTGTGTGATCATTAGCCATAAAAGCCAGTCAGTACATAGCTCCCCACAATCAAGATACTATGTACCTAACAGCAAGGGGACAAGCAATCTACGCTGTTAAATCAAAGTAAACTAATAGTTAGTCAAAAACTGTGAAACAAAATTCCACTGATTACTTGTGTGAAATTGGTAATGTTTACAGTGACCAAGCAGATAAGATGTCATTTTCATTAGTGCTCATCATACTCACACTAACTACCATCCCACCATTCAGCCACCAGGTGACTCTAGGTCTCGGATATCCTGAAATCTTGATCATGAACTTGGCATTTTCTCCTTCTTCCACCTCCACTGGTTCCAACTTCAAGTCAAGGCTAGGTGCAACTTTTTCAGGAGGCTCTTCAATTATATCTCGAGTAGTATATCTACAATGGATAAAAATTCAATTTAACGTATATCCACTATTTGCTACTAAAGTATAATTTCCTAAAACAATTGATATGTTTTATACACATATTATACATAACAGAACTTGGCAATAATTTACTACAGTTTAAAGAAATTAGAAACATACTAACCCAGCTTGCCAATATTCTTCCATTTCCTGCAATCTCTGAACGCCATCCATACCTTCTGGCAGCTGAGAATCCGTGATAACGGAACATTTTGCTGCAAACAAATTCATATATTTTAAATGATCTCCCACTTAAATTGTTATAGCAACAGAACCATTGTACCACCCAAAATCATTTACACAACAAGGGTCAACGACAAATATGAAATGTTATGGCACTTGGGAGTTTACTACAGAGTTACTTACCATCAATTTAAACTTTTGGTATACCTAAATTATATTATAACTTACCTTTACAGTGCAAAACAGCCTTTGTGATATCTTCACCATATAAGTTTGTGGCTTTACAAACATATTCCCCGTCATCTTCCGGATAACTATACAAAATATCCAAGGCAACATAGCTGAAATCATGAGTAGATTTGAAGCGATGACCTGAAAGAGTAGCACAGGCTATCATTATTACTGAAACAAAATTCATTAATACATATTGTGTCAGTTTTATGATGAATTCAGTGTCTTACTATTAAAAAAACAATTTATTTAAAATGGAAATATTATTGATGGCAGACCTTACCATTAATTAATATGGCGACACAATGCTTCAAGGTATATCTGACATCACCTTGCAAGATGAAGGTGACCACTTGACAATACGTTGGAGAGTCTAAATCAGTATGATACAACATAACTAAATAGATTAAGATACATGAACATTTATACTGCTGTAATGAAGCAATATGATTCTTAATATATCCAAGACCTTACTCTGACAAACAACTGATGTCACTTTCAAATTCTATGCACTGGATAAATGGGAAAGTCAAATAAGGAACTAAGCTGTACCTGCTCTTAGAAGCTGTCCATTCCAATACCATTCTACTGTCATATTAGGATCATTTATGGGAATAAGCACAGCTTTAAAGTGAGCTGGTTCACTTTCATTTAAAAGTAATGGTCTCAAATGCCTCGTGAACTTTGGTGGTCTTTGTTGTTCTTTATTATACATGTCGATATCATCAACCCCTTCTGTTGAGAAGCTGGTTACAACTGCTTTGGTTGGACTTGTAATACCTTTTACCTCATCAGTTTGCCAGCTGTAATAAATAATAATTCCTATATTACACTTAATGTAAACAAAACACAGCAGTAATAGAACATGGGGGAATAGAACTCTACAGAGCTACATTATGATGTGCGTAACAAGATTTCCAAGGCAGTATTTTGATCAGCTTCACAAAGGGTAGCTACAATCTCAAACAACAGAACTAATGAGCCTTATTAAAAGAATTCTAACACAAGCAAAGGAGTTCAGACCTGGGCAATGCAGTTGCAGCTGAGGGGCTAAAAGTCTGGGTTACAAACTTCTTTCGTTTGGGAGCAACCACAGGAGGTCCTTTCCTTGGCACAATGGCAGTTATTTCAGCCACCTCAGGAGATCTAAACGATTGTGGAAAAATTATAAAGATTATAGCATGCCTCACTTTAGAATTTCAGACATAATCGTAGAGTAGACATCAAATAAAAGCAATGTATAAATCTTGATGCATAAAACTTGGATGACAACAAAGTTGGCAAATTTCTTTGGCATGAATTATTTTCTTATATTTAACTATTATATAAGCTGACTCAGAGGTCTCTAAATACATATATCAACTCATAATATTCTTTAAGTGTTTCATGCACAATTATGCAGTAATGATTAATAAAGATGATATTTGTCGTAGCCTGATAACACATTTCATGCAACAGAACATAAAACTTGTCAAAACTTCAGTCACATATAAATTATTACATTATTAATATTGTTTTTATAAAGCAAATTGCAAACAATGGTAGACAAAAGTACCTGAGTTGCTGCAGACCAATATCTGCTGTAGATATCTTCAGAGGAACCACAAGAGGAGCCCTATGCCAAAACAAGTACAAAATTAGAAATTGATAATTTATGCACTAATGTAATAAAGAATACAGAATGTGATAAAGCTGGAAAACTACAGACATCAAAAGAAGCCACAAAATTAAAACTTACCTTGTTGGTTCTTGAAATCCTTGATCAACAGCAGCAGAAACACCGACTGCACAAATTGGTGGTGAGACATGCCTAGACAAAAAAAAATAACGGTGACTAGCAGAATTACGAATTGTAATGAGTTAATATGTTAATTGCTAGAATAACATGAAACAAAAAATAGTAGATAAAGAAGTAGTAACCTATAATCTTTATCCTTCGTAGACAATGTGTACCTTTCTTTAATATCTACTTCCATAGCTGTGGACATCCTGCAATAACAAATTCGTGCAAAAGAAAAAATAATTGATGGCTTTTGACAAGAATAGAGCAAAAAGACATGCTACATGAAATGTATAAGTAGCCAGTTCAACATATATTCACTGAGCAGAAATGTGCAAAACATGATGACTGCAGGTTTGGTGGATGAAAACACTTAAAGTTCTCTACTGCTTTGCAAACTCATACATGTCAATGGGGATAAATTGTTTATATGCTGATATAGTATACCTTTTTAACTACACCATAGATATCGAGCAAACATATAATTATTTGAAATAAATATGACTATTCAGTAGTAAAAGAACTCGAAATGATCAGTGCATGCTATGTAGCATGTTTCACAGGATCAAGTTTGATCTTTGACGTCTAGATGCTCTTTTGGCACCAAGGTCAACTTTCTCAAACTCATTACTGTCACACCTTTTAATTCCACACCTTGCCCAAATTCTTGTATTTACAAAACAACCTCAACTTGCATTAAAAGTATCAATCCAGAGAACTTTGATATCCACATGACCTTTTGAACTCAAGGTCAAAATCAATGCTCAGGACATCACATCTTAAATACTCTATAGGTACATCATGCAATTTTACAGATGCAGTCCTTTGAAACTTTAACTACATGCTATATCTTGAAAAATGTAGGTAAACTGAAAATATGCTGAATATCGTTAGCCTGTTTCAATTGTGCATAAATATAAACAGACAAAACATGAAAAAGTACCACAACAACACACAGATGTGTTACAGAAATGTGTCCTATAACAGAATCCAATAAAGCATAAAACAACAAGCCATGAAACAAAACTATGAAAGAATGCTTGAAATAACATGCACCTTCAAAAGATATGGTGGGACCATGACAAATATTATTAAAAAAAACAGTCATCTGCAGCATATAATATTAGTGTGAATGAATTGAATGAATCTAAAACAACAGTGCATACTTATAAATGATCAATGTAACTAAAACATGCATGCCAACCTGTCTCTATCAAGATTCAAAGTGAACTCAATAGGTTGCAATGGGACAGGCTTGGAACAAATCTCAATCTCTGACCTTTCTTTTGTGCTCACTGACAATGTGCTTGCAACTGTGACTTCATGTCTAAAGGATAATATAAGAAGACAATAATGATTTCTTTTCACAAAAGTTTCTTTTACAAAATAATGCATTTTACTTCTCTTTTTACTGCAATCAGATAATTATTATTTTCTATGCAAGTATTAAAAAGAATTTTGTTTTAACAGCAATCATTTTGAAGAGCCTGTTTTAGTTTAACAAAGGCAGTCTGTTGGTATGCTTGTTGCATATAAATATCACAGATGAAACCTATTTTATAAGTTGATTCCTCTTTGTTAGATATATAACATTTTAAACACATTAGTTCGTTTAGCTTCCTGAAAACCAAATCTATCCTAATAGTTTTGTGTCACCTTGCATATGCATACAAATGTGCTTGGCCTCTAGTGAAGTAGCCACAACTCGTAAAGCAGCCTTTAAAGAATGACAAAAGGTTTATTGCAAATGCACATACTGCATTTTTTGATACAGATAGAATCATGTGTTTGCTTGATCTCACATATACCAATCTAAAGTGACAAGCTCGCAAAACAATAAACTAATGAAGTGCAATCTTATACTATGTATTTTCTATTTATAATAAGTAGTCTGGCCTAAGTGTTAGGCAAACTATACAAAACAAGCAATAACCAACCGCAAGGCAGCATGAAATTGAGAGTATGCGAGGTTCAGTTTAGCTGAACACATTAATCAAAAATAGCTACAACACTAGAAGATTTCCAGATAGGTGAATTTATCATGTGATCAATCAATAACACTGACAAAATTCCCTCTGCTGACAATCAAACTAACAGTGCATTGTGGACACAACATGAACTGATCCTGCTTAACTTTTAGAACATCAATACAGCAGAATCATTTTGCGACTCTATATTTTCTTTTGCCTATTATACCTACACTAAAACATATGAATCATAAACTAAATGCTACAGTAACTTTACTTGCAGCTATTCCCAACAAAACAACAAAAACTACATTCACTATCATGCCACAACCTTGCATCCTGCGGGGAAATCACAGTCAGAATTCCACTTGCACTCTCTGTAGCATAACCAATCTGTTGATAGTATACTTCCTCAATAAATACAGGACTCATTCTGTAAACATATAAACCAAACCACAACAGTGACATAAAATAAAGACACTTTATATTTAGAGAGGGTTTTGATAAAAAATATGAAGACAACTTACCCTGCAACTCTCTTTGGAATATATATTTTGTGTTCCGGTTTGGGTGCTCTGGCTTCAGCTGAAAAAAAAAATATATTGTAAACTCAGCAAGTCTGGCAAAATGATGTATACTTTACATGGTCCATGTAATAAATATTTGATTTCTAAGCTAGAATTTAGCACACAAGAGAGAAGTAAATATGCATAGGATTATGCCAGAATTAAGTGAAACAATTCTCACCCTTCACAGTAACTTTGGCTCTAGTAGAAGCTGTTCCTGCAACATTCACTGCTGAGCACTGATACCATGCACTGTCTAACAGGGTTGGCCTCTCAATATGCAGAGATGACTGTCCACTATCTGTCTGAATTCTAAAAATGTTAAAAATGATACAAAATAAATCAGTTGTTTCTTTTGGCACTATTTTCAAATGAGTAGTAACTTAGATGGAAATAAGACAAATTTTACCTGCAGTCCATGCTGGATAAAACCATCTTGCCATCTTTTTGCCAGCTTATCATTGGCGTTGGTATTCCAATGGCTTCACAGTGTAATACAACTGGTTCACCTTCTTTAACACGGACACTTTCAGCACGCCCAATGAATCGTGGTGGCTGAAGATTAGCACGCTCTATAACAATACAGACGACACAGAATGTATAACGAACTGTTAGTCACGGTCAAATTGGTAAGGAAATATGTTTTTAGTATTAAATTTAGTGCAGTCATATAATTTTCCATTTTTATGCCCTCGGTATTATCAAGCCAACACAAGTAACATTTAATATAAATTACTTCAAGAACTATTTTTAGTCATTTTTTCACTGATGCAACACAATACAAGTGATGTTCTTATGTAAATAAGGAACAAATACAGTGCCCCTTCACTGTACGAGCTTTTGAGTATAACGTTCAGTGGCAAATTTATTAATTTATTGAATAAAAAATGTTCACATTCTTGGATTTTTAAGTCAAATTGAAAAGTATATAATAGTACCCATTTGCAGTATATTTTGTGTCACACTGTATATTGTACTTCATCATTTATCATATTAATACTTAATTCACAAAACAGGATGTGATGGGCATATTTCAAGCTGAATCAGGACAATGTCATATCTCTGGCAAATTATCTGATACTCTTTACAAGTAATGATTAACTCACCAATCACATTTAGGTTAACTCTAAAAACATCCTCGCCACCTTTGTTCCTGGCAACACACATATATGTTCCAGCATCTTGCTTAACCACTGCTTGAAAAATCAAGGAATTGATACCATTCTCATTTATCACAATCTAAAAAAAAAAAAAATATTCAAGAGTAGTACTGTTGTGGAATAATATTACTCAGCCCTATAAAAAAGCTTCAGAGGCTGAAGATCGGAAGATGATAATCACAAAAAGTGGCTTTTCTTCATATTTGATGTCACCTAGTGTTAAAATTACAACATTATAGAAAGTAAACATCAATTTTGACAGTTTCTGCAAGCAAAAGTATATGGTCCTCTTTTAATCCTAATTCATCCACATTTCATCTCCATTTTATGGTGTATTGCGGGGGCTTGACGTTCTGCAAATGGCCCAATTTAATCCATTATAGCAACCATTTTTCAGACTACTAGGGCATGGTAGGGGTAGTTTATACTCAATTTGCTGGGGATTAATAAATTAAACACATTTACAAGGATTTTGAAATATCAAGATGTATAAGAAGTAGTTTATTTTTCATCAGAAATTATTTTAATACATCTTATTTATTGTGCATTTAAATCACAATTTAACATAGTATATTTTCGGAAAATTATGAATGTTGTTTAAAATTAACCTGGCATTTTCTATACCGGCCCAATTACTAAAACAAGATTGCACTTACTTAATTTTGGCATCTGTCATTCAAGAAAGTATTAATTATCAGCATATAAATATTATTTGAAAAGATTAGTTATTAATCAACTCAAAAAATTCTTACAATCCTACTTAAATAAATATTTGGACAGTATCTTTTTGATGCTAGTCATATTGTAATCTGTCCAAATGCGTGCTGAAATAGCTAATTTATGATATTATTTATTGTGCCACAGCCTAGGTATAGAGATCAGAATGTACCATTTGATGAAGTAGATACATCATTAGATCCAGTAAGCCACATTACATTTTGTTAAATTAAATTAAATTTAAAATACTGTTCATAACTTTTGAAGGAAATAAAACAGTCAGAATTAATTATTCATCATTTGTAATGTACCCTAATAACATGAGAAACATTTGGTGAAGCGCTTTAAGTAGACAAAATATTGGTCATAAAAAAATTACAATTCCTGGACATATTCTTAGTTGTGTGTTCACTGACATGTAGACATACTCCGGTTGCTTGTAAGTGTTATAACATTTATATGTACTAAAATATATCACACAAATAATGTTGCTTGTACATACAGTCCTTGTTCTGTATTGGAAAGCGTTTTTAAATATATTATGCATTTTCAAATAAATTTTTTTTTGTTTGACCTAATTTGTGGGTCGAGATCCTAATTAAAAAATAGTTTCAGATACCAACTATGCCTATTCTAGTCTCTTATATAAGTAACAAGTTGTAAAAGATTATATAACCGATTATGAATAGTCAATATTCAACATACCAGTTTTAGTCAAGTTGGACAATGTGTTAGATATAAATGTGTAAAAAAAGGGATTCACATGTGGTCATACAGATGCTTTTCACAATCTATAACATGTAACTGACCTTATGTAAGTGATCATCATGTATTAACACTCCATCATGATACCAAAACAGTTCAGGTTGAGGTTTTCCAGTCACAACACAGTCAAATCGTACCATGCAGCCTTCACGGCCCTCTTGGTCTTGAGGTACGCGCCGGAATATTGGCTTAAAATGTTTTTCATCAATACCACCTTCCCCAATTTTCTTCATGCCATGTTCAGACTCTCTGAAAATAATAAAAACATCGTTTACTCAAGGCCTTTGCACCTATTGTTACTAGTAATCTAGTAAAAATATAAGGAAGTTTCTCATTTGGAAGACATGCACTGGCTATACCCATGAGCAGGCTCTCTCAGGGTTTTTGTATACACAGTAGTTGTCTGTATAGTCTATGGTGCAACAGGGTTATTGACTTTCCCCATTTTGTTCATTCCGTTCAGCCTAAACCTTTTATGCAATTTCATACTTTGACAGTATACCACCATTCTTCTCGCTTTGCATTGTGATAATGGACACACTTAATTATGTGAAATTACCCTGGATTACCTTATCTTCATGGCGTAGCTGTAGTGTGTCTGACTATCTATAGCAATGAGCAAAAAGGTTGTGGGTTCAATTCCCAGCAGGGACACAATATAAAACGTAAGTGTGACTTTTTGTTATGCATACATTTCCGTGTTTAATAGGTTTTGAAGAACACTTGGTAATAGTGAGCAAGCATTTGTTATGAATCTGTAACTGAGCATTTTAGCAAGAGTAGAAAATAAGGAATTAGAAAATTAAATAGATTTAATGTGTCAAACTTCACAAGTCAAAATTTCATAAAAATTGTGCAGGGTGTTCTGTTTATTTTGTGTCATCCTGTATAACCAATCGAAGATGGTTGCCCATGCTAGTTATATATATATATAGACTCTAATATAATCCTTAACTAACAGAATATGTATTGGAATACTTACCTTCGTTGTAGATAATTCAGTGTTTCTGAACTAACATAGGAGTTTTCATCTACGATTCCAACAGCTTGAACATACAGTTGCGATGAACAAGTAGTGCGACCTGCCACATTAATGGCCAGTACTGTATAGTGGCCAGCATCTTCTGGCAGAGCCCCACGTATACGTAAAGTGCAATAGCCATCCTTTGTTGATTTCATCAGATATCTCTGAGAAGGCCGAATATACTTCCCATCCTTAAACCATTGAATCTACACAACAAATAAAACAATCCTACTGTTAACGTCAAAGATGGTGACAGAAGCTGTATAAACTACAACTATTAAACTAAGATATTTATAAATCACTAAAAATATAAATGCAATAAGAACTAGACATTCGGTGAGTTGTAAACAACTCCGAGAGTGTACCCCCAGCCAAGAATGCTGCCAGTTGGAGAGACT